>JAPYYT010003110.1:0-20552 GCA_030522565.1 Ceratosolen corneri | reverse complement strand
TATATATATATATATATATATACATGTATTATTACACTAAGATAATATTGGATTATTTTATACGATATTTCATTATTTTATAATGTTTTGTAGATAGTAATTCTCTAATAATTTTTTACTGTTAATAGTTTTTCAAAAAACATTTTTTTCTCAAAATTTGTATACAAAAATATTAATATTTACAATTAATTAATAATTACAATATATCTGATAGGCAATAAAATCTACGCATACATATATAGTTCAAATAGGATTATAAAAATTATATGGGAACCTATATTCCACATTTAAATGGTTGTATATCTCTAAGTAAATACTTTTACTGAAGGATGAATAGTTTTTAGCAATTGCTTTTATATTCTTATTCGATACTTTGTTTAATACTCGAATGGATGTGCATTTAAACATCTAAGAAATGCTGCTGCAGTACAGTTGGGTTATTGCGTTGTTCGACTAACACAAAAAGATAAGAAATGAATTCTGTAAGAGTTAAAGAGTATTGTACATTTGTGGAAAAAACTTTTTTCTTGTTTGCATATATTATGTATGTATTGACGGGGTGGATTGAGAAAAAATATGAAAAAAGAGCGTAGGATAATTATACAGTGTAACAAGTTTTGTAGAAATTGGAACGAAAGCCATTAATTTAAATAAATAATATAGGATCCTTGTCCTTGAATGAAACGGACAATATATATGGTTATAATTGCTTAAATGCTATGGAATGCTAAGTTTTGTATATTGCCTTACCGCACTCGGTTCGTTCTACTTAGCGTATTTAACCAGTGGCATAGGCTAGGCAATCAATCGATTTATTATCTCATTGATAAAGAGTAATGAGATGTAGTAATATTTTTTTTTATAATAATTTGTATCTTGTAATTTGAAAATTTTATAAGACATTATGTATATATATATATATATATATATATATATATGTTTATTAATTTGTTTATTTTGATAAATTTTTATGTTCGAATAAATTAGTATGTTTCAAAAGCACTGCTTTTTAAATTAATAAAATTAAAATGAAGCCCATGAAATAAAAACAATTCTACATTTGACTTCAAGATGTAGTAAATTGAAAAATCGAAAAAATATTAACTTAAATTCATTTTTCATATAATTTAATCATAATATAACATCACATTAAATATAAAAATTAATTAAAAGTAGAAAATTAAAAGGATTTTAAAAAATTAAAAGGAGCTTTATCTATACCATAATTATTACAATATTTAACTCAGCTATATATCTATCTGTATGCAAGTATAGGTAAAATTTTATCAGCAACTAAACAGATATATCATCGGTTTTAGAGTTTATAACTCTTGCTTCTACTTGTACTCTTTTACAGTCAGATCAACTTTTATAAGAAGCTTTCTAATTATACGCACGCGCTTTATTATTATCTTGTGCATCATTACCGCTAATTATTGCCATTCATTCGGTGCGATATTTCACAAGTGCATAGTGCATAGCTGTTGTACTGCTTGGATAGTTGGTAATGATTTTTCAAGACGCAAAACATTAACGAGTTGGAACCGCATCAGTAGAACCATTGCTTCAGGAACTAAGTGTGAAGGAAATGAAGGTAGAAGAAAGATACAACAGTTTAAAAGTTCTAATTTTTGTACACACTTCCTGTAGCTAATACAAATGAAGAATATCTGACATTTAATACGCAGTTGACCATATTTTTTTTAAGTTAATTATAATTATGATTAATGCATAATTTATAATAATTTTTCATATTAATATTTATATAAAATAATTTTTGTTTTTATATTTTTTAGATCAAAAACTACAGATAATTAGTTATATTTAAAGTTTTAATTTCTTATCTACTAAAATTTTAATTTATTAAACAAAAAAATTAATTAATTTGGTTAAAAAGTAAAATTTTTTTTTCATTTAATGTTTGATAATTTAAGCCTTAGAATTACTTCAAATCTAAGATAATGATACAAATTAATATACTTTCTAACGAGTGTTGCGAAAGGTATTATAACTTAATGTTATTTTTAATTCAATACAAATTTTGATGAAATTAGAATAATTTTAATAGCCTTAATAATAGCCTTAACAAAGTAGTTCTTATTTTAAAAAATGTAATGAAAAGTAAAAAAGATTTATTATTGCTTATCTTCACTCATAACTGGGGCAAGATAAACAAGCATGTTCTGTCGGAATGGTGTTTTACAAGACTTTTAATTTTACTATGTAAAAAAACGTAGAATCTTTTTCTTTACGACTCCTGACATAAAAAGATGTATAATTTTTCAAAAAAAGCGGTCGCTCATTTTACTAATAGTACGACCATGTCACTTCGGCTTCCTTTTCAAGCAACGTATGCTATCTCCCCTTTCCTCTTTCTTATTCTCTGTCGTTTTACTCATTCTTTAAATATATATATAAATTTTTCTCTGGTGTTGGTTGCATGCATAGTCATTGCAAGATGAGACCAAGCTCCTGCAAATGCAGGAGCGGATTCCTTTATCAAGACAATAATATCAAGACCGGATTTGAATTTTAACCACTAACCCGCTCTTGTATATCATGACAATGCATCGACCTTCTCTTCTTCTTTTTGTAACGTGAATTGTGTTATATGGAATCAAGGGTGAAAATGAGTGTAATAGTTTGTATCAATAAATATATATTGTAGAACCGATAACGAAGATGGTTCTGCCTATTTTATCAAATGTACTAGTATCATCGAATTAACTATTTATAATTAATCAAACGTACCGATGAAAAGCTTTTTAGAATCATGTTTATGGTATAAAAATAGAAAATTATAAGCTGTTATTCAATATTCATTAAATACTTTGTAGAAATTGTATTCAAATAGAATAAGCAATTTGTTTTTGATTTATCACAAAGATGATTGCATATACTTTTAAATTTGTTAACAGAGGCCATTTATATTAAAATTTTGTAGTAAAAGTAAAATCGTTAGACTGCCAAACATTTTTCTACCAAATAAAAGCTGTTTTCTTATATTTGGACTTATTCGTTAACTCAATTAATAAAATTGCAAGAGGCATGAATTTTAAACAGATATTTTATATAGATCGTATATGAAAATAGATATACCAGATTGAAAAGAGGACAACGAAATATTCCATTACTAACTGACTCTAATGGGAATAAGAAATTTTAATATAATATATAACAACAGCGGTAAATTATAAAATGTATTTAAAGTGTAAAACATAGCTTTTATTCAACAAAGAAACTTTGAAATACTTAATTATTGTTTATAATAGACTAATCTGAAAAATCGTAAATAAAGATATTGTTTGAATGATTATTTATATAAAGAATAAATAAAAAATTTGATGAGAGATATTTGCATAAAATTAGTTTACAGAACATTTTTCATGAATAAACATTTGACCTGTTTTTACAAAATTGTTAGTTGCAAAATTTTTAGCTGATACTTCATTATTTTAGTTGACTTAGTTGTGTTTAGGGATTTTAGGATATAAATTCATTATTTATTATTCGCTTATATTGCATGGCCTTATTATTATCCTATCATTTTAATTCTTTTTAAAGTGCATCAGAAGAGAATCCAATATTTTTTGGAAATTTTTTAAAAAATTATTCAAACTCTATTGCAATTCAACCTATATTTCTATCTCAATTTTAAGTCTCTTCAGAAAGGCGTAACCCAAGTTAATTGATTATCGTAAAAGTTGGATTTAAAAGTCTGATTATTATTATTATTATTTTTTGTTTTCTTTTGAAACGTGCTTATTATGAAATTCAATCTCTTCTGCATGGCAATGGTTATTCGAATTGACGTAGAAATACCCCAGCATATATATTATTTGATTGGAGCATCGGAGTCGTAGCGAAGCGTTAAATTTAACACGGAGCAAGAGAAAAACTTTACGAATGGCTCGCTTAGCTCTCTAACTTTGCAGCTATGACGTCAAGTGTCAGCGTAAAGCCGCGTTTTCTTTATCGCTTCGTTCAAATCTTATTTCTAAGCGTCCGAGTGTGCGAAAACGTGTGTGTATCTTTACGTGTGCAACTGGACGAACCTGTTTCCGCGCTTTGCTCGCTCTGCATTTGCAGCAGAAGCAGCGATAGCAATAGCAACATCAGCGGCACCAGCTCGTTTTACGCGCACTCGAGAGCGAGAGATTCGTTCGATCACCGCGTGGTATTTCTCCTCTTTTTCTCTTGCTTCCGTTTAATTTGTGTGCATTTTCGCTCTCCTTTCTTTTGCCACCAAGTAAAATGAAGAGATAAAGATAGAAGGCCGTTCAGAACGATAAGTAGAACTTCGAGCGAATTTTCGATTTTCGTTACGTTTGAATGTACTATTACTGCATACGGGTGATTAAGTCTAGGGATACTAGCGATTAAGCATTGATAAGGGTCTTAAGATTGACATTTGTATAATATGAGTTTCGATTGAATGTAAATTATTTTCTTCTCGTTCTCAAGAATAACATAAAAATTAATTTTAATTTATAGACCCATTATTTTATTTTTAATTATGAGAGATTTTTATAAACAAATAGGAACCATAAATATGCATTCATTTGATAGCAGAATTTTTCCATCCTTTTTCATATTGATATTTTATATAAAATTTTAATAAAGCTAATATATTGCCATGACCTGTACATAAAAAATATCTTCGTTACGTTTGCTTAAGTATGTTACGTTTTGTATTTTAGTGAATATAAAATTATAATTTTCACTGTATTCAATTTATAATTTTTCATACAATTATTTATTTTAAAATCATTCAAAATTAATTAGTAAATATTGATTGCTGTTGCATGAAAGCTATTATCTGTCTCGGAGACATTGTAATAAAGTATTTTTAGTGAATAGAAAATGAGCTTGTAAGTTAATGATTTATGGAATTACAAATTGTTCAGTAATACAGTAATTTCTATTCAATTAATTAATATATATCACGTACACAGCTATATATAAATAAATACATTATAATTTATTTAGTTCTATTTCATGTTCTAGGAACTTTATAATAGGCAAACAGTGCATGTGTATATGTTTGCGCGTGTATTTATTTATTTCGTTTTACATTTGTTCAAATTATTTATAAACAACAGAGTAATCTTATAAGAGAATTCCGTTTCTCAAATGTCAATATCATATTTAAGTATTCGAATAAATATAGTTAACTAAAAATCCAGATTCTATTATTGAATAACTAGTGTTAAAATACTCGTGCACAGTTGAAATTGCGAATTATCGTTTATAGTAAGGGAAGTATGGCCTAAACGGTTGCGATAAAAAGATCCAAAGGAATCTCTAGTCTGACTGACATGAGTTAGTCTTGAAAGGGGCAAGTATGAACATTTCCCGAAGTGTCTTGCTCACGCGAAGACAAATACAACAAGGTCAGTCAAAATTCGCGCTTATCTCAGGAGGACAAAACTGGGAGAAAGAGGGTGGGGTCGGGGTCGGTGACAGAGTGCGGGAAGAAAGGAGGGGGCATGCAGGGAAGACGGCCAAGTGACTCTACTTGAACGCCGGCGCTGTAATGTGGCTGGGCAGCAGTCGGATCTCCCCGGTACCACTCCGCATTCCAGGCAGTCAAGGACTCACTGCGAACTTCCAAGGTCGATGCGACGCGCTCGCCTCGCGACGTACGCAGCCGACCGCTTTTACGTCGTGCGATGCCGCTCATCGCGCTTTTGTCAGGAGACGAACCTGCCACCGCTGCATTCTGCACACTTCCTATTAGGCGAATCTCGAACGGGATCACAATCTTCCCTGAGCTGTCGGAACGCCCATCTTTGTTTTACGTGAATCGAGGGCTTATTTTCATGATAGACCTTACTGGCTAATATTGTTATTTTTATCACTACAAAAATACTGGATTCACAGTATCTGCTCGAAATGCCAGCCAAGACTACTTACTTACTGTCCTTAGTTAATTGAACGGCCATATATTAGCTAAGTTAACAACGATATCCAAAGTAAAAGAAGGCGAATAATGATGAATGAGTAGTAATGCGAAACAATAATAATGTCTCTGTGATAGTTTAAAATTTTTAATAATTATTATTTACGAAACGCAACTGTAGCACGGTAATCGTTACAATTTTTCTACAGATACTTTAAATGTGCACATTTGCACTATATATTTTTTAACATAAATTGACGCTGATATCTAGTTATATTTTTGTGATTCTATAATCTATACGTTTATGGAAACACAGGCTGAAAATTACTGTATATGTATCAATATTTATAGCAAACTAAATCAATTTTATAAGAAATAATATAAAGTGCAGCTAAAAATAACAACATAAATACCATTTAAATAAGTTAACGGGTTACATTAATCAAATTAATTGCTAATATTTAATAGATTAAAGACAAGAGTCGTACAAATAATTAAATAAATAAGTGCTGTTTCGCAGTATAGCTTAATAATGTAGCGGATTGTTATGATATAAGGAAACTCTTAAGTAAGGCAGATATTGTGCACGCATTCCTTACATTGTATATAATACAAGTAAGTAAATAATCTTCTCACATAATAAACCTCATGAATAGTTTGGATACCTTATATTGCAATGAAGTATTCTTCGTTGGAAATATTCTTCTTTGAATGGATAAACCATGATAAGAGCATTGTGTCTACTCAAGTCAACAACAAACGAAGTGCAAGATATTATTAATATACTATAGCGAAATTCAAGAAAAATCGGTGATATATAGGTTTGTAGGAAGTCCATCAAAGCACAAAAATAAGGAGAAACAAGCATATGTGGCTTGATAAGGCTTACAAAGGATATATATTGTTGGTAACTGAAATGTATTATCGTGGTGCATAGATGTAAAAGAAAAGAGAGTTGATTATATGAATCAAGCTGTGACTTATCTTCATAAAGAACCAACTCTGAAGAGATATGACCATCGATATCCTACAAATAAGCTTCAAATGTAAATAAACGAAGAAACAAAGTATTATTTCGTGAACTCTAAGGTTAAAGAATTTCACCCTTATCCGTAGAGAATATGAGAATATTCTTTTAAAATAATCCCAAATCAATAGGAACCATAAGATTTAAATCAGCATAATGTTATAATGATTAGCTTTAAAATCACATAGAGTATTATAGATTGCTATATAGTGTAGATACAAAAACGTTTTAAAGTAATATATAATAATAAAAAATTTTATTAAAGCTGTATATTTAAATATTAAGAATAGACATATTGAATTTAAAATTATTTATACAATTTTATCTAGGTTAATTTTTATTTAATAAATAAAATGCTGTAATATTAGAATATGTCTTTCTTCAATTAATAAAAAAATAATAACAATAATATTAATAATAATAATATCATTTACTTAATAAAGAATCTTTTTTAGAAAGTCAAGTCCTATAATAAATGAGTACGGATTATAAAATAGAAGTACGAATTTAATCGAAGTTATTTTGTACATTCAAAGATTTAAAAAACTTTTTTAACGTCCTATAATTATATGCACCGGTATAATTATACTCATTTAAAGAACTTTAAAATTGAATAATAATCTAAATAATAATAATCGAAACAATAATGTACGTATGTACACAAATCATTTATATGTATATATATATATATATATATATATATATATATAAATGCATACATATGTATGCATGCATTGTATATACATATACATCTTTCTGTACATTAATTAATTAATTTATCAATGTAGGGTACTTTTTACTTTTTGCATTATCTACATATTTTAATTGTAGATTTTAAATGAATTATATATAATAAATTTAATAAATATTGTTTGCTTCTTGATCAAACATTTATCTTTAATTTTGTTTTTTCTTTGTATAATGTATTTATATTCCATAAGAATAAATATTTCAAATGTAAATGTATTATGTAACATTTTTTAAATAATTAACTTTTATTGCTTTATTTTTTCATAAATCATTTTTTATTTTTCATTATATTTTCTTGATTGTCTTTTAATGAATTATGAAGCTAAATCTTTCTCACGTATTCTATTTTAAATTAAAATAAACATGCTTTGCATTAATAAGTTTGGAAATTTTTTTATCTAATAGTGTGACACTACTAGTATATTATTTTTTTAATATCTGACCTCTATAATCAAATTCAAAATAGTATAATATATGCTTTAATCTATTTTATAAAATAATAGATATTTGTAACATTAGTCAGGGTAGCAGTAATACTCCAATGTCCACACAGTAAAATTACAATAAAATTATTTCATCATTCTGAGATATATATTTATTTATAATAAAAGATGAATAAAATAGCAAGGCCCCGGAAGAGTGCCTAATTCATGAAACAAAAGTCACAAACCGGTAAAGGTCACCTTTATGATTGCCAACTGTACGAATGCTTCACCTTTATGAATGCTTGTCTGTCATATTCACTTGTGAGTATTTTCATCCATCGAAATTATCACTGAATTCTGAATCACATAGTAATATATAATTATCTATTGAAGGTCAAGTTCTTATGGTACCTTTATTTATTATTTTTTTTTTCTTTTTACGTAATGTTTTTATACCGAAGCCGAGTATGTAGTTCTTCTGTTTCAAGCTGTCTCTGTACCTGTAAGAGTTCGAGCCAAGAATTTAGTGATATTCTAAAAAAAAGAGGAAGAGAAATAGAGAGAAGCAGAGAGAAAGAGAGAGAGAGATAGAGATAGAAACAGGAAGACACAATGATAAGACATACATTTTAATAGATTACAAACTTGGAATTTCATTTAATTATAAAAATATAAAAAGCTGTATTTAAATTAGATTTAAAGCATTTTATAAAATAGGTTATTCAGAATGTTATCTTACCATATAATAATACGAAATTAATTATTACTGAGTTTCATAGATTATATATATCTTTTTCCTTATACTTTTATTATAATTTTATTTTTTTTAAGAATATTTTGAGAGTTAATTAATATATTATAAATAAACTTATATTTCATTATTTTCTTGCAATATTAAGTATAAAATTAAATAATCTTATTAATGATTTTATTATTTTCTATGCAAATATTTCTTATATGTTTTTATAATTAAATGAAAAATATAAGAATTAATATTTTTTTTCAACTCCTTGTAACACTTTTATGGGTTCAGGCTCCACTCTGTTTCATCTTCACAACATTATACAGTGTCACAAATTATTTGTCAGCTTGCATAGCATTCTTAATCGCATTGTCAATTGGTTTTTCATTTTTGTTGTTGTGTGATGTTTGCATTTCATCTGGTTTTTTATTTCTCTTCGATGTCGGCATCTTATTGACCTGAATCGGCTCACCATCTTTAATTATGAGTTTTACGAGCCATCATCACTGCCGGTGCCGACACCGTCGCCATTATTACCTTGCCCATTTTTTCTTTCACTCTAATGATCTTAACGATGAGGGTTCGTAATTAAATAGTGTTTAGGACGCCGTGTATATGAATGGATCGTTGCCCAATTGCATGTCTATAATTGTGCGTACGAAGTGTACATGCAAACTTTGCAGACGTACACGCGATTTTAGCGAATTCGAAAGGCGTATTATGGTGCTCATATTAAACGCATGCTTTCTGTTTTAAAATTGAAAGTCTTAATTCACTGTGCTTTCATAAGACATTAAAATGATAAAGTATGTAATTTTCCAAATTATAATTTGTTTGAACTATCTCATCAATAATGCTAATATATCCTTTAAAATTAAATAGTTGAAAACACTGTTCTTTAATAGCAAATACATGTACATTTAAAAAATTGTAATTTAATGAAACTAGATATGTATTATATATACTGATTGCTTAATGTCAATGATAAATTAATATTTATTTTATAAAATGCTGTTCAATTTAGTCGTATGACTAAGTCTTTCACTACTTATTCATTAGTATAAATACAGTCCAAAAAAATTTAAGAAAGTGTTGCGAATAGCGTTAATTACAATTCAAAACTTTTCACATTAACAACTCTATTTTTGTAAATAACTGATTTAGTTAATAAACTGAAATTATTAGTTTCGCATTAAATTTATATTACATTAATACATCTTTATATAAAAACGATCTATAATTTTATAAATTATACTGTTCACAAAAAATTTTTTTTATAAAGGTATTAATATAAATATTTTAAATTATTATTAATTTGATAGATGTATTATATAATATATAATTTGATTATATAATATAATTTTATTTATTTTATATATAATATAATTAAAGATTATTAAAAAAATGATTAATATTTATATACTTAATGTAATATTTATATACTTAATATTCAACATAGTTTGAATAATGCTCGTTCAATTAAAATTATTTAGAAATAAATAAGGTTTTGTGAAAAATTTTCAACATGAAATTAATTCATATTTAAAACATTAGTAATATTCTAAAACAATGTATCTAAAATATATAATATTCAGTAAAAAATTTTCAATGTTATACACATCAAATTATATTACTTTTTTCGGCATAATAATTTTCTAATTCGAAAATTATCTATACAAAGTTTAGTAATTCAACTCTGCAAAAATTGATATTCCAAAAAAATTTGAACTAGAATTGACTTTAATTTACTTTAATTGCTTCAAAATTTATTATGCAATTTATACTAGTTTCTGTAATTAACGTTCTTTTTAATTTTATTGTTTTCTGTATATTTGAATTTCGTACTTTGACTAGAAGTAATGAATATATTTGTATTTAGTTATAGTACTAGTACGAAATTTTCTATAAGTTGAAATTGTAGAAGTTGTGTAAACTGAATATAATTAGTTTATTCTTCTGAATACGTTTAATTAAAATGAATTTTTGATCGTTGAAATTTTGATTAAGTCTATTACTAGGCAAACTCAATGGGTACAACCAACAATTTAAAATATTTCATAATACAAAATATTTTTCTAAAACGTAATGAATATTCAACTTTAAAAATACAATTAAAATGATATATAAATGATTTGAATGTAACATTAATTTTTATACTATTTAGTTTCTCAAAATGAATTGATTAAAATATTCAATTTTATTGCTTTGCTGGGGTCTGGTTTACGGTTTGATTTTCGTCGCATTAATTTATAATTTATATGATTAATAATAAGAATAATTAATAATAATTTATACGTATACATCGGAATACCAAATCGTTCGTTCAATATAACCCTGCACAATAACCCTTTTTTCTTTTTAACGTAGCGCACAGCCATAAGGAAAACATTCTCCCGAACCGTGAAAATATCCGCTCGCGCCTGAATGATTTTGCAGGCAACGGAGCGAAATGTGTATGTACTTTTCCGAAGTGAAACCTTGTCATTCCTATTAATTTCAAAATACATGACAAATTTAGCAATAGAATCATGCGAGCGTATAAGCGACACTTTAATGCAACCAAATCATTGCACCGCTCCGTCGCGTTTTGCATTTGCTTTTTCAGGTAGTTTTTCAAAGAGGGCCGTGATGTCTGAAAAATTCATATATTCGGGCGTAGATTAGTCGATTGTCGTCACTTGTATATAAATACGCATTTATTTCTTATTATTTACAAATAAATCAAATTCAATTCTTATAGGAATGGAAAATTGTGTTTTGAATAAAAGATTGTTCAAGATTTTTTAAAAAACGGAAAAGAAAGAATTCGGTAGGAATTAATGTAAATATTATCATTGCGGTATATTAAGTATTCAAACAATATTGTGCAAGTAGCAAACGAAGTAATCTAAAATTCAATACGTATACAAAGATAGTGGCATAATAGCATGAGTAACAAGATATTTATCATTATTTTTTAGAAATGAAAGACTAATTGAAATTTAATTAGAAATCTAGTTTTTAAATTTTTTATTTATTTGTGTATTTTTATTTAATTTATACGAACATAATTTTTAATAGGGAATAATAGGTGAATCAGGTTGTTGTCAATTATTGTATATGTAGACCACTCGATTAAAAAACTGAAGAGATATTGATATATAACAATTAGTAATACATCTCGATTTAAGCTATCAATGAGAAAAAAATCATTATAAAAAATGTACATACGTAAATATTTTCTCAATGATATTAATAGATAAAGGAATTACTTTTAATCAGGTAGACTAGAAAATCTCATTTGCTTAGAGACTCCAATTTTAAGGAGAATATTTGTCTAAGGCTAGAAATATGAGCAAACTACCTTCGAGGTGTAACATACTATGTGTGCCATCCTATGCTACTTTAGACATTCCATATATATAAATAATTTGATTTATTTGCTGAAAGTAAACTAAAATAAACAGTACGTAAAATAAAACTACGTCTTATAAATATATGCTCGAATATATATAGTCTTACTCTATTTTGTATTTCAAATTGAAATAAGACTTGTTTTGCTCCTCAATCTTGTGCTGTCTCCTTCTCAGCGCGTTATAATTATAATTATAATTAGTAATTTGTGCTAATCAAAATCTTTGATGACAATTCGAAATATAAAAATGCAAGGTGATTGAAAAGTCAATTACTTATCAATTGAAGGATAAGCATTTTTGAAAGTAAGTGCAAATTTATAATGAGTGAATATTAAAGTACTCATAAATAGTGATAAATATCTTTAATTCATCATTGAGATTCTTATTTGCATTAAATACCATTTGAGTTTTGACCGGCAAAGGAGTGATTTTTCACTCTCACATATTTCGAGTCGGACTCAGCTTTTATCCTTCCTCTTTTTTCAGCCTCTTCTTTCGCATATACTATGACAAAGGAAGTGTAATGTACCACGTCATCCAGGCCAGTGATGTGTGTAAATGCATGTGATACCCGTAGACGTCCTTCGTGTACGCGCAGGTGTGCGTAGCCAGAGCGGGTACACGCGCTTTTGACTGTCTGATTCTTTTTTTGGTTCGTTTAAGTCTTTCGCGAATTTGAGATTATGTAGATCGCGAAGTCGCCAGGCACTTTTCGAAAGGGACTGAACTTGTAGTCGTTTCTCGAAGGTGATTGGTTTTTTCTTTTTTTATATTCGCGATGAGAAAGGAGAGCCAGTATTATTGTTCTTGAGAACTAAATTATTCATTATAGCAATATATTATTATTCAGACTACAACCATTTCGTTTCTGATAAAATTAATTTTGTTTTAAATTATATGTACTAATACTTGTATAACATTGCCAGTATTAAATGCATTTATTTATTATACAGCATAAGTATATACATTATACAGCATATGTAGACTGTGATGTAAATAAAAGATTATGAATTAAATATTAAGAAAATGTTTTAAAAACAAATATGGTTAACAGAATTTTTTTTAATAAAATTAAAAAAGGGCGTAAATATAATCAGTTCTTTAATATACAAACATTAATAAATTTTCCGTCTAAATTTAAGTTTTTTATTAAAGAAATCATTTATTTCTTTTCAAAATTATTTAATAGTACTAAATTGCTTTTCCACTTTGTTTACATTTTTAAGAAAAATTTGAATTTCGAGTAGTCTCTTATTTAAAATTTATGTTATAAGTTAGTAAAACAAATTTTTTACTATATGCAAATTTTAACCTATTGAGTACTGCATGCAAATTCTTTGCTATTCTATTGTACTCTGAAATTAGTTTTTTCTATCATGCTGTCTGTCTAATCATACAATAATTAATTTACATTTTATACCACAAAATGATTATCATGCTTATAATTATTCATTTTATAAATTTTCTTAAATTAATGTTATTTTCATATGACTGTTTTTACATGATCTTTTACAAAGATTTCAAAAATTGATTCACATTAATAAAATATAAGCCTTTTTTACTTTTCTGTATATAATATTAATAACATGTTATATAAATTTTGAAACGTTTTAATTTATTATGTCAGTATCATAATAGTTGATTAGATGCTTCCTATAATAAATAATATTTATTCTATTTTATTATAAGGAATCTAATTTATTGATTTAAGAGCATGCGATCATGTTAAATTATATTGGAAATCAACCAAATTATGAAAATTACAACAAATTGTAAAAAATTTGTATATGCAGAACGAGACTAAAAACCGCGACGTCCTTCATCAGACGAACATAAATTATTCTATAACTCTGTATATGTCACTCTCGTGTTTTACTGTCTCTTTATGGTCCATTCAAAATTTTCCATAATAACATACTTCAATGTGCAAGCAAACTTGTACCATGGACAAAGAAAATATTCACAAGTAGCAATATTCGTTTTTATTACATTATCATATATTGTGAGTAATGTTGAGAGAGGAAAAATGGTAATTGCGAAATCGATATAAGAGAGTTACCAAAATTATATTTTCTAATACAGACATTGTAAATAAGTCCAAATAAAACTAATTAACGAATTAAGTAGCCTAACGTATTATATTTATGTTAATTATAATCTTAAACTCTTTAAATAATAGTAAATTTGAGATTTTTCAAAAATTGTAGTATATAAGGCTGATTTGCATGTATTATCTCTATTAAATTAAATAATAATTACTAATTTATTATAAATTATTTTCGTTAGAATGAAAAATTGTATGTAAGAAAAACATTAACATAACTACATAATTTTTAATTCATTTTCATTAAAATAAGAATACGAATTAGAGAAAGATATATTGCCTTTAATTTAGTTATTTTCATTTTAATCTATATTATTTATTATCTTTATTTATAATTCAAATGCATATTTACATAAAAATATCCTATAAATATCTGATTTAATGCATTATATTTAAAACGATAACAATAAATTTGATTAATTATTCTACAATTCTATTAACAATTGAATTTTCATAATTTAAATGTACCTACTGCATCATTGAAGGTTCAAGAGAGGAAGATACATAAATAGACAGAGGGAGATAAAGAGAGAGAGAGAAAGTGGTAGTCGACTTTAAGTAGTATAAAACAGTAATACTTTAAGAGTACAAAACAGTAACAGTAGGTGGAAATAAGAAATACAAGGCAGACAGCGATGAAGAGAGAGAGAGAGAGAGAGAGAGAGAGAGAGAGAGAGAGAGAGAGAGAGAGAGAGAGAGAGAGAGAGAGAGAGAGAGACAGACAGACAGACAGAGAGGGAGAAGGATAGATATATCGAGGTGAGCATAAAATTTTGCGAGCGCGAAAAAAACCGGATCTCACAAGGTCGCACGAGTTGTGCAGTCTGTTCCTCTTCCATCGACTCTGTCCATGCGCCGACCGATGGAATCTTGAATTCCTTTTCCTTTGACTCTCTCTTTCTCTCTCTCTCTCTCTCTCTTTCTCTCTTCCTCTCTCTCTCTCTTTCTCTCTCTCTCTCTCTCTCTCTTCATCTTCCATTTACTTATTCTCTTTTCCTTTCTCTCTCTTATTTTATCTATCTTTGTTGTATCTACCATTTAAAACATTGCGTATATGTATTGAGCATTATTGGAATCTCGATCGATTCTTGCATTTATCAACGTCGGCTTTGCCAGATTCTTCATATTCGAGTAATTCTTGGCTTATGGATTTATGTCAAATAAAATATAATTAAAATATACATTTTACCAAAATATGATTAATGATTAAACGTGTAAACATTGAAGTATACGTGCACTTTATTTTCATTACTTGTTCGATCTTCTGTTTTATATATTCTGGTTTCATGCTGATCATTCATCGAGTCAATTTCATTTTGAATCAAAAGCGGACAAAATAAAGTTCTGTCTGATTGAATGTATTTACTTTTTTGGTAAAAATTTTATTTATTTTTCTAACTTTAAAATTTTCTATATTCATTTGAAGGTTAGAATATATTTTTATCAATAGATATACACCCTTTTCAATATAATTTTCTAACTAAAAAAATTAATTTTTTATTTTTATTGTTAATTCATTGCATAATTTATTAAAATATGTAATATTAAAAAAAAAATTATTAATGTAATAATTCTAATTTTAGAAAAAATCATTCTTTTGGAAGAAAAATCTGCAAAATATCACAAATATTTCTATAAACTTAATTTGAGGCAATAATCTATGTTATTTTAATTTTATTTATTAATATATTTTAAATTATAAACTTAAGTAAAGGAATTTTTTAATATGTGAATTAGAACACTGTGCAATATCAAAAAAAATAAAAATATTATGTTGTATTTCTGTTTCAGGTGAGTACTTATTAACCTGATAAGAACCTTAACACGGTAAGTTAATAAAATAAAGATAATTAGAAATTTAAACATTTTTTATTTGAATTTTAATTTCAATATTTTATAATATTAATTAAAACTATTATAATTCCAATTTTGATCCGTAATTTTGATACAATGTACGAGATATAATATTCAATTAAGCTTATTGTAATGAAATTAAATGTAATATTTAAATCTATAAGTAGAATGTAATATTTCTTCATATACAACTTGACATACTACTTGTAATATGTAAATTTGAAGAGTGCTTCATCAAGTAATAAGAATTTACACACGTAAAATTTTTAATTTATAACGGTTTTAGTGATATAAATCATGATTTATTTTTTATTAATTAAAAGAAAATGTACTCATTATAAATTGTATTTTTAGCTTATGTATTAAATTAAATTTGAGTTATGAATACCAAAATTGTATCTGTCTATAAATGCTTATTTGCAATTTTGTTCTCCTTTGAATCTCCATCTCTTTTTTTTTTGGTTATGCGTCTTTGCCTGTTGTTTTTAGACAAGTCGCCTGTAAATTCTCTTTTTTTCTCCCCCTTGACAGGGACTATATGATAGGTTATTTGTGTGAATCGAAAAAAGCGTGATTTTTAACACTTACGAAGGTCATGTTAAAAATTCACTGACTAGAGTATATATTGTTTACATTACAGAGTATAATTCCTTATATTACATCGATAATACTTTATTCATACCAAATGTCAAGTAAATTAGTTCGGAAGTCATTTTATAAAATTTTCAGACACCAAATATTATTTCAAAAGTTTTTCTTTAGTTATGATTGTTAATATTATGAATATTTTGCAATAATAATTTTTCTCAGTGATATGAATTAAAAATAATAAAGCTTGTTTAAGTAGCTATATACTTTTAAGAGTTCTTTCATTGAATCCTATTGTCTTATTACTTCTGAACAATAATAATTTAGTAAAAAAAACATATTTTCTAGTATATAGAAAGAAAAGTGAGTCATAGTATGGAATTTCCAGTTAAATTAGTAATTTCGTGAAGAGATTTTACAAGTGAACATTTAAAATTTTTTCCTACGTTTAACTACTAATTCAACCCTAATCATGTAGTTCCATATTTTCTGAGTTTCTTGCTATCATCACCATATATTTCCGCGCTCTGCATACTCGCCTGGGGCAGCCTACATACACATAAAAGCTATGGTTAAGATGAGAGAGGACACACGGCATGTATATTTATGATTTATGAGCGTGTATTCTTCGACGACCTTCGGGCCCTACAGCCCAACGAGTAGAACTTGCCCGAAACATGCATCAACGTTCACTTCAATATGAATAACCTTGTAAATTGGTTTTTAGTTTGAAAAACAAAATATACTCAATAGATTATTGAAAAAAGATTATTCGTCTTTGTATCATTATTATTATACTACGAATAAAATTATTTTTCATATTATTTTTATCGAATATTTCATGAAGTTTTTATATTTTTTAGCTATAAGTAGACGAAATGTTTTGTATAAGACTCAGGATTAATTTTCTAATTCTATAATCTATATTTAGAAGTTGATTGAAAAAAATGCCTCGAAATTCGGCATTTACGGTATTTAATAACAAAATAAGAGATATCTACTTTGTAATAGTTTGTTGATAAAAAAGTTATGCAAATTGCTTAAATAATTAATAATTTTCAGTTGTATGGGACAAAAATGAAAATGAATAAAATTGATAGTTTAATTTTGTACAGAAAGTGTGTATCGATGTATATTGTCGGGACATCTCGTCTTTATCTACTGAAGGAATCATACGATCATTTTGAAATAGAATATCATTTATAGAGGTAACTAAAATAGATTTAAGAATAATTTTTTTTCATATCATAATAAATTTTTATAGTTAATTATTATTATTCTGTTGATAAATATATAATTAAAAAATCTTTAGTTAAGTATATATTCGTAATATATGTTTTATGTATTATGATATATAATGTAACGAAAATGGTTTCATTGAATTTGTTTATTACTTATTTGTGAGTTTAATTATAAATATTTGTTTAAATGTAAACATTCCCACATGTTTATGAATATTTTCTATTAAAAAGATTACATATCAAGGCAAATTTAAATGTTTCTTTTGGTAATCTCTTTGAAGTTTATTTTGTATGAATTGAATATCTACAATCTGAATGTAACGTTATCAGATTCTGTTGATTTTGAAGCAAGTAAAGTATTTGGATTATATTCTATTTTACATGGTATTACATAAAAGAAAATTTTTAAATTATAGATTTGATGTGTAATTCTATAAAATTGTATAAAATTGTATAAAATATGGAATTATATAAAATTGAATAATTGCTCATGGTAACTATAAATTCTTCGAACCCGAATTATTGAACAATTTTTCGGTATTACTTCTTATTTTCATACATGTTAGTAATGTTTAAAATAACGTACTTTTAAGAGAATAATCTACATCTTGCATATAACATACCTTCTTAATAAATTTATAATGACCTCTTATAATGCAGTTAGATTTTTGCTCATTAAAGTTAACACAATGAACGAAATAAATTTTTGAATTTAAAATTTATATTTTAATCATTTCTATGTAATAATTAATGTTTATTAATTTATTAATGTTTATTAATGTACTATCAATGATAAATATTACAAATCTGGCATGCGTCAATTGAAAAAATATATTATAATTTCCATATATATTTTCTTATATATGGAATATCTATATGGAAATTATAATATATTTTTTCAATTGACGCATACTAGATTTGTAATATTTATCATTGATAGTACATAAACATTAATTATTACTTAGAAATGATTAAAATATAAATTTTAAATTCAAAAATTTATTTCGTTCATTGAGTTAACTTTAATGAGCAAAAATCTAACTACATTATAAGAGGTCATTATAAATTTATTAAGAAGGTATGTTATATGCAAGATGTAGAATATTCTCTTAAAAGTACGTTATTTTAAACATTACTAACATGTATGAAAATAAGAAGTAATACCGAAAAATTGTTCAATAATTCAGGTTCAAAAAGTATCAATAAAATCTAACGTACGGCTTTTAAAGATTCTACAATTTTTTTAATAATTAATAGCGCCATCCATTTTTATAGTATTAAATTCCTTTTATTTCACTACGGAAACACAGCGAGACGCTTCCTCATTTCTACATCATTATATTTGTTTGAACATTAAGTATTTTGATTTTTTCAAGGAAGTTTTAAGATAAAAGTCTCTCTTTTTTATTCCCTCCACCGTCACTAGTGTAGGAAGACTGTGTTTCTTTATTTTTCATTTTCATTCGACGGATACGATGGCTTTTCCGCGACCACGCCCGTATAGTATAAGCATTGTAAAGATCGAAATCGCTTCTCGGAACGTCGTCGCTGCTAGTGCCCCGGTGATTTTCTTAAAATATATCCGCCGTTATCTCGGAAGTATTTGTGTGCGCGGGGGTAGATTTTTTGCTACTGCTTGCTTTGCTTCGAGCGTGAAAGATGAATTTTCGCGCGCATGTATGCATGTACGCTGATAATTCTGTGTCAAGTCAACAAGCTGAAAATTGAATGTCCATAGGGTTTGATCATATTCTATGTGTGGTCATACAAAAGAAGAATTATTAAGTTATTGGCTTATTTAGTGTCAAGATATTTCAATGTCAATTTGTTCTTACCTTTAGTGCATTCAAACATTGAAATAATTTTCGATCACTTAAAAATTATATAATATGGAATCAAAATTGATCAATGCTCTTTTATCTAGATGAATGAATCTTTAAAAATTGCTTTTTAATAAAATATTTCGAGATCTCTTGTATAATTAATATGAAAATTTTAATATTCTAATCGATTATATCAAATATTGTTAGATGTGATGAAATTGGGCGTAAAATTGATTAAAAATTAAAAACGATCTCGTTCATAACCTTTTAATTTTTTACCGAAACAATTACTGGTATTAATCGTATTTATTTGAGCCTCACTTTATAAATTAATACGATCAAGGTCATGATTAATGAAAGAAAAATGAATAGTGTTGGAGAACACATGGGATTTTATTAGTATTATAATAGGTTTTAGCTGTAGCTTTAATAAGGCTCTTTAATTTTTTTTTATAAGTAACGGCTTTTTCTGGAATAATATTAATTTTGATTGCTTATTTAAAAATCAATAAAAATGAAAATAATTAAATTCTTAATAAAACTATTTACATCATGACTTTTATTCGGGAATCCGTATAATAAACCAATCGTCTCGTCGGCGCCGTGTAATCTGATCATTAGTGTTTACGAATATAACAGTGCAGGGGAAAACCCGTGAATAAAAGAGTGTCATAGTCTGGAGACTAGACATTATATTGATA
>JAPYYT010003109.1:0-26010 GCA_030522565.1 Ceratosolen corneri | reverse complement strand
GTTTATATATTTCTTAAGAAAACGAAACATTTGTTAGTTACATTTTAATAAGAAAATTCTATGTATAATTATCTAATATTTTTTAAATATTTTTTCCAAGGTTCGTTCTTTAAAAATATTTATTTAAATAAATAAAATAAAAAATTGTAGATTAGTTTTAAATATTATTTTTTAATCGTTTTTATTACATGTAAAATTAATATTTTTTAAAACATTGAAAGTTTTTAAAAATTTCTTTGCTTTGAAAAATGTATATAATTTATTTAATATGTTAATGCACAGATTAATTTTCAAATTATTTTTCAAATACTTTATAAATATGACAGTATCCCTATTTAGTTTCTAAATATTAGAATTTTTTAAAATCTTTTTACGAAAATAAATATAATTTTAAATAATCGTAATACTGGCTGCTAATGCAATCGATTTCATAATAATAATAAGAAATGTAACGGTGATTGAACGATAATAATGAAAATGAATATTCCTTGGTTTCGTATTATTTAAAAAATGAAAACATCTTCATTTTATTATTTTATTTAATTAATAATTGTTATATTTAACTTATAGATTAAGTATACTATTACATTTTATTTTATATAGTTTTTTATGAGTAAATATTAATTAAACATTTTTAGAAATTAAAGACCTGTAATAAGAGTAATAATACATAGAATTATTTTTTCCGTTTCTTATCCATTTAAAAATATCTATTAAATTTTAGCATTATAAAAATTCTAATCTGCATTTTGTCTTAATATCAGAATATAATATCTATTTTTAGTTTTTCTATATAAAAATGAATAAATATATTCATTTTTATAAATTTATTAAGTAATGCTCTCCTTATTGCTTTAATATAATTATTCAATGTTTTTTAACTTCTTATGATTCGTTTATTCTTGATTATTTTGTTATTTCAATTAAATTAGTAATAAAAAATATAGAATTAAGTTACCTTAGTGCAACATGAAATTAGAAATATTTTAGTAAACTAACTATGAATTACGGTGCTTTTTTAATTTACTGCTCTAAGTCAATACTTAATTTTCTGTGCAGAAAAATTGGATAATCAACTTTAATCAACTTTTTAAAGAGTTTGAAAGTAGAAATCAATTCTCAATTAAGCAATTTATATTAAGAAGTAATTTATTTTAGTAATTTTCATACAGGCATTGCTTGATATTTCCTTTTTAAATTTAGTCAAGGATAGCATGTCTTTCATTTAAATATGATAAACTTTTTCGCATTTGTATCCTAACTTCTAACTAACTATCAATTACTATCAAAAATAACTATCAACATGCCCTCGATACGATATTAATAATATACAAAAATTTGACATTTGTGTTTATATATTATGTATTAATATAGGGTAGATTAATGAATAAATATTTAAAAAAATTAAATGCCTATTGGAAAGGATTATAAATTTTGTTCTTATAATCATTAAGCATTATAATCTGTGTGAATTTAATGAATTTGATAAACAGTTTATACGAAAAAACAACTAATATATTAATTCTTAAAAAAGTGTTATAAAATATAATTTTTATAAAATTTTATTCGCTCATTGAAATAAAAATAAGTGAATGTATAGTGCTTACAAATTACATACACTTATTAGATCACTATTTAATGATTAATATTGGATATACAAAGTTTTTGATATTTATTTAAGCAGTTGAAAGTAAAGAATGAAAACAAGAGTTGAAGCTATCATTTCGCTCGCGGTGTGGGCACTACTACTGTTTATACAACAGATATTTTCGAAGAAATCGAGCAATGGACTAAACTGACTCACTTTCTCACTTATCTTGTTCTGCGGATGCGAGAACGTTTAAATTTCTGTAAAGTTAGAGAGATGATAAACTTTTATTATAAAAACTTGACAGAGAAGATTTTAAAGTTTACTAGTTTTATTCAGCAATAATTAATTACATCGATTATAATTACGTTATTATTAAATCCATCAAAATGCTAGTAATATTTTTGAATGAAATGAATTGTGTTTATACATATGATTTTATTTACAAAAAATTTGAACACTTGTTTTACTTATATATTTATATAGAAATTAGAAAGGATAAATTTTCTTTGAGTATTTAACTAGTTTTCAAATTTAAAATCCTAGCATAGTCTTTGTTTTCAATAGTCTTTACATTACTAATGTGATTATTTTATCATGACGAAGTACTGATGATTATAAAATGATTTACTTATTCCTATTATTTTATAAAACACTTGGACGCGCAACATTTGCAATAATAATAAAATTGGATTATTTCAAAGATTTTTGATGAAGTTTGTTAACGACAATGATAAATTCACACAGATAAATTGGCTACTTGTTGTTAAATAATTATTAAATTATTAACTGCTCTTTCAAATTGCACATAGTGACACGTTATATAAATTATTCCATAGTTTTTGTGTATCATGATAAATTTTAATCTGAGTCAGATATTATATGTATTTTTCGCATTTTATTAATTTGTAATAGTTTCAAACATATTTATTTTTTGTGAATGTCTGATTTGAATTATTAATGTAAATAATTATATAATTATAATTAAAATTATATATTTATTATTCAAATTTATATTTATTTTTGAAAATATAATAAAATTATATTTTTTATTTTCAAAGATAATAGCAATTCTTATATTGTATAACAATATAAATTTATATATCAGATTACTTATTATTAATAATTATTACTAATGTATTAATGAGCAAAACTATTTTTGAATATTATAAGCTTTTAACCGTAAATAAATATAATCGTGACCATTTAAAAAGTCAGGAAAGCGAATGTATATATTTAATAAAAATATATATTATACAATCATAATATTTAGGTGGTTATTATATAATAACAATTTTTCAACATTATTTACTATACTTGATAGAGATTAGTAATTAGTTTTTAAATTTTTAGAAATCAATCGAAATACATTTAAATTAATGTACTTCCATAATAGAATACATTTTTAAAATAAGTATTTTTCACGATCATTATGATATTTCATAGGCCATTTTTATATTTACTAAATATAGAAACGAAAAATGAATTGAATTTAAATTTTTTTGTAGATTTATTTATAAAATATAATATAAAACTGTACTGTTTATTAATGGGCAAATTTATGAATTTGCTTTAAATATTACATAATTTACAATAAATTTCATATACCTAATAAGTCTAATGGTTAAAAAGAGCAAAATATTTTTCAAATAAAAAACAAATCGCGTTTATTAAATTAATATATTATAATTTATTTATCAAAGAATTGATAATTTTTTGAATATCACAATACCCGCTGTATTGTAAAATCATATTTTCCATATACGAGTAAACTATTGTTATTTCTAACTTATTATTATTGAGTAAATAATATATTTTTGATAAAATTATGTTTATTACAAAGAAGTATGAATATTACTCTATTATGCTATCATTATTGTTCAACTTCAAAACTATAAACTTATACAAATGAATTTGTTTTATTAAATTTAAAAATCGATGATGTTCTTTGTAAATTATATGCCACAAATATTATTTCTTTTTATCGTCTAATTTCATACAAATTAAAATATTACTATAAGCTTTACTCGTCGCTGTATTACATGTCAATTATTTAATTAAATAATATATTTTACAGAATAGTTAAGATAAAATAGGATTTTTTAATTTCCAAATGAGTGCCTTTCATTTATATATAATGAAAATTTTTGAGTTTGACCCCAAATTTATTATAATTAAATGATATTTATACAGCTACTTCAAATTTATAAATTGATAATTATAAGAAAAATTTTATTGTAGTTTAAATTAATAATTTATATACATATGTAACAATTTTTTAGGATAACATATTATTTTGAATTTAAAATACAATTATTACTCAGTGGACAATGAAACTGACAGATATCTTTATAATGTTGATAAATTTAATTTTAATTTTAGCGATAATTTTATTTAATTTCAAATTCATAAATTTATTCTTTATGAGTGTAGTTTATTATTGTAATTAGAAAGAAGTGCGTGCAATTTTATCCTAATATGTGCCTGTTTGAAAATGATAATGAAATTTTCAGATAATGCAACATTGTATCGATGTAAAATAATATATTTAGATAATTACAATTTTTAAACAATATAGAGCACTTTATGAAAATCAACAAGAAAATATAAATGGCAGAGTTTTTGTAATAATATATAATAAATACTCCTTCGAATGTTTCTTTGCTGAGAAATTTACAATTAGTAAAACGTTTTTGCTAATAAAAAGGATACTTTTAATTGAAATTAATTTTTTATTAATTTAACTTAAATTTTAATTTAAATTGCATTTTTACATATATAATAGTATTAAAACATATAGAAAAATTAGCAAATTGTACTAAATATTAGCGAAATATATCAGTTATTTATTAAATTATCTGGAGTATTGATTATTATAAAAATAAAATTAATTTTTAAATTAATATACTGCAACGTTCTTAAGTTTCTTCCTTTTGTTTAAATTATTTTTAACTGCATACTTATAAGCAATCTAAAATAATTATTATTACAATAAAAGCATCAATATTTCGTATTTTATATTTGAAAAATTTTTACTATTTCGTATTAAATAATCTCAACGCATACATTTATGATTGTTAAAACGTCCAGATTGTGCATGAGATATTAATATGTATTGTATGAAAGTTTAATATATAAATTATAAAAATAATTGCACACAACGACAAATATACGTTATTACATAATCCCTTAAAACGGGAAAAAATATCAGTTAAGAAATTAAGAAGCGTTTTTTTCTTCGAAATGTAGTTATTATAGCAATATACTAACTTAGAAAGAATAAATACAAATTAAGATATATTATGCTGCATCATTGTATCAGTTCCAAATTACTAAACTACTACTATATCTTCCCAGATTTTTATGTATTTATCTTAAATTGTATAATAATTTTGTATACTATATTATAATTAATTTTATAAATTGATATTAAATATAATTGCAAGTATTAAAAAACTTAACACTTATATAATTCAATAAAAATAATAATTTGTGGGGTCAGTCCAAGTCATACACTTTTATAAGCGTGTTTAGCCGACAAAGTACTCGAGTGTTGTTTGCAGATAATATTTGCTACTTCAGAAGAGACTGACCAACAGAAGAGATAGTGTTACATGACTCATCATGGGTCGCCTCTTTTTACATGTTTTATACATGCTTTCTTACGCAAAGATTCAGATATAATGGGGTGATAAGGCAATTGATGGAAAGTAAGAACCTTGAGAAACATTACTAGCTTTTGACTTCCAATTTTTTATTGTTATTTTGTATATCCATAAATTTATTGATAGACAGAATTATAAACTAAATAAAAGATAAAATAGATTTAATGATTTTGCAGCGAGTCCTTCCATTTTATACTCGATTTTATTTGAAGTTGCTTATAATATACAAATAGCACGTGCATTTCATTATTAAATAATAAAAAAAATGTTTAAAATAGAAATTTGAAAATTAGATTAAAATTAGTTTACTACATTGCTAAATTTAAATACGGTATTGAAAATTATTTTTATTCTATTTTTTCATAAATACATTGTGCAAAAATAGGCGTTATATTCTATAAAGCAATTGATTCTATTAAATATCTAAATAATGAACTATTTATTAGTAAAATATTTTATGTAACTACTTGTGATACTGTTGCCGAAACTCGAGAACAAACTGAATTAAATATAGGAATGTAAAATAATTATTTATATATAATCATTGTCACTATAATACAAATTCAACGAGTTATATAAAAGATAATATATCTCATAGAAAATATAAACCAAATGGTAATAGTAACAACACTAAAGTACTTCAGTATCAATAAAAATAACTAGTAATTGTTTTGAATTTAATAGATTACTTATTAAGTTTCATTAATATTTTCGCACATTAATTTTATTTGTGTACTGTGTACAACGTTTTAATTGACTAATACTATTAATATTCATTATAAATACAACGTAAGTACGAACTCACTAATTATCAGTATATGTTATTAAAATTTCTTTTACATTTAAAGCTTATCGATAATATTTCACAATTTATATGTTAAAGTATAATAAAAAACTAGTACAAAACTTATACCAAATATAAATTATAAATATAAAGTATCCACTATTAATTTTTGTTATAATAATATTTTGTTACAATAATATTCATGTAATTAAATTCTTTGTCTTTTCGCACATTTGTTTATCAATAATTATTTATGCGAGGGGCTGATTTTTTGAAAGTCGCATTTATATTACAGGTGAATGAGTTGCACGATTCACATCAACAGCTGATGGTACACTGGATAGGTGAGGGCTCGAATATGATAATATGTCTGGCTAGAGATAATCCATTGCCAAAGACGCATCAACCATGGCAACAGTATACAACCATAAATCCCAGTGCTGTATATGTAAGTTATGATTATGGTGATACTTTTGTCAACGAAACGAGCAGCTTTAAGGTGTCGGACGAGCCGGACGCCAAATACGCCGTTGTGGATAAATTTTACAATCACCCGACTTACAATCGTCTTGTACGTATTGCCAAAGAATAAACATATTTTTTATGCACTTTTCATATTTATTTTTGTTTATTTCATTTGATAAAGTAAAGTATATCAAATCAAAAAGAAAGAGAGAATTGGTTGCAAAAATGCTAGAAAGATAATATTTTTTATTTACATTGACATTTTAACTGAAAGATAGATTAAAATAAAATAATTTTGTTTTTATATCAAGATTATTTGAATTATATATATATATATATATATATATATATATATATATATATAAATTGAATTCATAATATTAGATAAGGCATTCTAGGGAAAATAATTAACATAAGATGCTTCTTTTAATTTATACTTTTTCTCATTTATGGTTAGACAATATTATGTATTCTACTTTCAGATAATTTTTGCATTTAAATAATATTATATTATAATACTGTAGAATTATTTTAATTATAAATAATATATTCGTTTTACATACGAAGTTAAAAGCCATATGGTAGTTTTCACAGATGTTAAACGTGAGATAATTGTAAAAAATCGATGCATATTACTCATCAAATATTAAGTGATTTTCATACATTTTTAGTGCGCGTATGTTCGAGTCTAATAAATATTATTCTATTCAATATAAAATTTCATTGGTGTGTTAAGAACTTATAAATGAATTTGTAAAGTATTGATTAAAAATAATTTTATGATACATAAGTAAAAAAATATGTATACATTATGCAATATAAAATGTTATTGATACTGTAAGAAGTTAAATACATAATAAAGACAAATATTATACCGTAATAGATCAAATTTCATTGGCTCAATTAATTCTTTACATAATAGCAGTTTGTATTTGTGGGAGAAATGTTTTTCTATAGAAATAGTTTAATTGATTGTTTGATGAAACCAAAACATAAAAGAATAAAATTTCAAAGTTTTGTTTTATATTTAATAAGTATAATAGACCTCTTGCAAACATGAATAAAATTATATTACATGTAATGCTTTTACTAATTAGAAACAATAAATTGTTAATCACTTCGTTTATTCAACTTGTTTTAGTGTGTATTTGCAGACAGTACAAATAAATTGATATTCATTACACACTCATATCGTATTTCTGACGTCAAGCGAATCAAACTTGACTTCACACCAAGTGATATTGCTTTCGGTGATGACCATTATGGACCCTCCCACGCAATTCTAGTTCTAGATAAAGTTGATCCAATGCGTAAAGTATGTTGAATTTTTTATATATTTCTATTAGTTTATTCATTTTTATTTTCAGTTATTCTGAAATTATTTTTAATTTTAAATAAAAGCATTTACAACAATGCTTTATTAAATTAATTATTTAATTTATTACATATTTAATAAAAATTTATTATTCAAATATCGAAAGTATCTAACTACAGAGCAATAATTTCGTTTCTCTGCTTATTATATTTATTAAAAAGGTTATTATCAAAGAATATTTCCGTTTTTAATTAGAATAAAACTTTTCATGTATTCCAACATTTTAATTAGCTGTATATGACGTCTGATGGTGGTACATCATGGGAAGTTGTGCATGAGTATGTAAAAGCCTTCTTTTGGACGAACACCAAACCAAAATCTTTATTAATCGAACGTACCGGACCAGGAGGCCAAAATAATGTAATTGATCTTGGGCCCAGTAGAATTCGATGGAGATGGGGACCTCGACGATATACCGAAGTCATAAGCAACGTCGAGGATTTCCAGATACGTGGTGATTACATGTTCGCCACGAAAAAGGTCCATAATAATAAAATACTTTTATTAAAATTTTAATTAATAATTTTTAAGTGCCATTTAATTCGTGCCTAATTTTTGTTTTGATGCCTTACGTAACTTTTTACTCATTTTTAATATTCTTTATTTACAATTAATGCATTACACGAACAAATTATTATTACATAATATTTTAAATCAAAGTGAATTTTGTTCATTAATTTTTTTTTTTAATTAGTTTAAACAAATTTTATTTTATTAAACAAAAGTAATTCGTAAATAAAGTTTTGATAGATTTTAGACAGATTTTTAATATATGTTATCTTCAAAGTATGTGCATTTAATATTAAAATAATGTCATAAAAAATATTTATAAAATGTCTTATAAATATGAAACTGACGTTTTATAATGATCAAATTTATGTACAATACAGTGTTTAATTCCTATTTTTTAGCCAATGAATAATAGTACTCAAGGTCTAGAATTGTTTATATCATATAAAGACCAACCATTTGTACCTGCTTTATTCGATACGGATCTACCTTGCAAGGAATACCACGTTGCTGACATATCGAATAATAGAATATTTGTGTCTGTATCTCATACAGAAACATTGGTCAATCTCTATATATCCACATACATCGATCATAACGGAGTGAAGTTCCTTTTATCACTTCCGAATATTTTAACTTTCTTTCCCAATAACACATGGAGTGATAGTTGGCTAAAGTAAGTAATAATATTAATCCATGAAATTTTTTAAATTGATTAATTTATAAAATTAGACAATTTTACACATGTAACTGTATACTAAATGTAATTTAAGAATTTTTTTAAATTAACTAAATTATAATAGTAAACATGAAAGTTAGCTTATTTGATTATTGTTTATGAAAACAATAATCAAATAAAATATTCACCCTTAAGTAATTATAATGCTATGTCAAATAAATCATAGTTTTAGCAATAATAAGAAATCAATAAATTATGTAAAATGCCATATAAGTATTTAGGCTCAACGTTTTAGCTTTTTACCAAGATTATGTAATACTATTAATTAATTTTAAAATAATATTCAATTTATAAATAATTTTAAAGTAATATTCATTTTTTAGTATATACTTGTATTCAAATATAACATTTCAATAAGTCCATATACTGAAAAATTATTTTGAGTATTATTATATATTATTAATATATAATTAATTACACAGTATTAATGTATTATTAATACGTTTTTATCAATTATCCAAACTTGCAATTTTCTTTTAGTTTAACTCCTTTTAGTTAAAAAGCAAGTAATTCAATTTTTATGAAAGTAAGTGGCAGAACCTAAATTTTACCCTTATTCAAGGTATTGTAAGTGCTTATAAAATATCTAAAAATATTGCAAATGATATAGTATTGTTGAAACTTACAGCTTCATATTAATTTATTAATAAAATATTAAATGCGTCTATACATACACACGCATACACGGGAATAGGCACAGAGTCATAGTTATTTTATTAATTTTAATTAATTTTAATTAATTGATTATTAGTTACAATAATTAATAATTCGTATGCCATAAACTGATGAGGATTGCATGTATACAAGTATAGACTTGAATACTTTTTATTGTATACTATATAGCACTTGTATACAAGTGTATTTCTTTGATAAGAAGATGTATGTATCAAAGTAATAGTTTATATTTATAGTAACATTTGTATTTATATAATCACTAATTACTCGATTCATTTTTATTTTAAATTTATTTAAATAAGTAATAATAAATAATTAAAATGTTTTTTTACCTACATTTAATTATAAAATTTTGAACAAAGTTATAAATACTTTTTATGATTAAAAATTTCATAAAATATTACTATAATAATAAAAGAAATAATCTATTTTTTTTTAATTCTTAAAAAATTTGCATAATTTAATTTCTTTAATTACAGCGAAGTAGCTGATGAAGTATTTACCGAACTCTACAAGGTCGAAGGTTTACGTGGCATTTATATTGCTTCTGAGGTACAAGGCAATCCGAAGCTTAATTTAATTGGACCGGAGCATTTGCTCTCTCTCATCACCTATGATCATGGCATGACTTGGAATCGTATAAAAGCACCTGAATCTAGTTACAAACGTTTGTATAATCAATGCAAACCTGAGACCTGTTCATTACATCTCAGTCAGAAGTTCAGTCAACTATATCCTGTATATCGTGCAGCGTCGATTATGAGTTCCAAATCTGCCCCTGGATTAATAATGGCGACGGGGGTTATTGGTAGTAGTTTGAAAGGACATGCAGCATTATACGTTTCACGGGATGCCGGATTAACATGGAAACAAGTGCTGCAAGATTACTATTTTTTTAACATGGGAGATCATGGCGGTGTACTTGTAGCGGTAAAATATTTCAAGATGAAGGGTGAAACGAAGGATATTTCATACTCGATTGATGAAGGAGAAACTTGGCAAACATTGGAGTTTACCGAGAAAATGCTTAGGGTATATGGACTAATGACGGAACCTGGAGAAAATACAACCGTTTTTACAATGTTTGGTTCCGGAAGCGGTCAACATCAGTGGTTGATTATCAAAATAGATTTAAGCAAGGTGTTTGAGAGAAATTGTACCGACGATGATTTCAAGTATTGGTTACCTGCTTCACCAAAGGTAAATAATGCTAAAATATAATTATAAACTATGCATTGATAAAATTTAATATAAAATTTTAAACCTGTATCCGACCGAATTTTCTTTATATATACTACTGAAACAACATATTTTGAAATTAATGTAATATATTTTTTAAAAGATATAAAAGTTCTTAAAAATATTTTCTATACAAACTTAAATTATTTTTATAATTTAATTAATAACTCATTAAAACATATTTTGATTACTAAGTTAGACTATCGTTATCTTTACCATATATTCCTTATAAGTTACCATACAAATTTCTAGATTTCAAGAGTAATCAGAGTCTAATATAATATATTTATAATACCTAGTTTATTTTTAATTATATTTTTTTTTAATTTTACAGTAAGTAATAAATTTATAATATTTATACAATATAAAAATTAAAGTATATTATGTAGTGTTTTTCTTTAAAAATTAATGAAATCGTTGGATCAATTTTTATTTTAGGAAATATCATCTACTTGTGTTCTTGGCCGCAAAGAAACTTATCTACGTCGTAGTGCTAGAGCAAATTGCTATACTGGAACCAACTTTGATAATCCTATAAAAACTGAAATTTGTCCATGTGATGCTCAAGATTATCAATGTGATTTTGGATTCATTCGACCAACTATTCCGTTAGTTCCATCATACACGTGTATACGTAACAAAACACTTAAATATCACGACCCTTATGTAGTGCCACAGACATGTACCCCAGGAAAGTTTTATAATCGTACTAAGGGTTATATTAAGATTGCAGATGATGATTGCATTGGTGGTCGAGCCAAATTCTACGAGCCTGATGAGGTTCGATTTTGTTATTTGTATTTTGATTTTTCTTTTTTATATTATTAATGTTGTTTTAAAAAGTATTGTTTATATTTACATTGACTTAATAATGGCTAAAATTAAATTGAATGTACTATTGAAGTTAACAAACTTCAAATTAAATTAAATTCTATTCCAATGTTCATTTCAAATGAAAATGAAAATTTTAACTTAAAATTATTCTATCATTTTTAAAAATAAAAATCAGGTAAAAGGTAACTAAAACACTTAATCTATATACACTAATTTTTTCTTAAATAAATCGCTAATTTCGTAAAATATTGTATTTAATATCTTAGTTAAGTTAATTTTAATGATTGATAAATTCGAAATAGAAATTTAATCAAATAAAATAATAATAGATTTAATAATTTTTATAATATTAAAAATTTATTTAGAGAAAGTGACAGATTAATTAGAATATTATTTTTTAATATGCGGCATAATGCTCATTATATTTCGTTCATCATTTTAATTAAATACTTTAGTATAATTTATTATAATATTATTAAGAACCTTATTAGAATATATACTATAATATTAATAGTACGCAATTTTTTAAATATTAATAATTTATACAATGAGGATTAAAAATATGTTCTATAACCGATTGTAATAATAAAAACATTATTTTTATATAATAGATACCATGCCCTATAGAAGAGATGTCAGAATTTCTGCTAGTAGCACAGCGTGAACGTATATCTCGAATCGACTTAAAAGAACAAAAGCTTGAAGTCCTTCCAGTTCATGATTTGAAAAATGTTATTGCAATTGAGTTTGATATAAAAAACAATTGTCTATATTGGGCAGATATAGTAAATGATACAATTGGCCGCCAATGCTTCAAAGATGGGAAGAGTTATCCCGAAATCCTTGTGGAAACAGATTTAAGTTCAATTGAAGGTATGGCGCTTGACTGGGTTTCAAATGTTCTATATTTTGTGGATGGTGTGAGGATGAGGATTCAAATGATTAGGACTGATATATCAACAATGGGACGAATGAGAAGAACGATTCTGGGACCGAATAATGTGCAAAAACCTAGAGGTATTGCTGTACATCCTATGATGGGATACATGTTTTGGACTGATTGGGCACCTGGCAATGCGTCAGTTAATAGAGCTAATTTAGATGGATCCAATGTTAAACAACTTTTTCATGCTAGAGTTGAATGGCCTAATGGTTAGTTTTTTTTTTATTAAAAAAAATATTTTATCAAATATAAAATTTTACTTAAAGATTTTATGAAAAATAAAGTATAATGTATAATTCGTATATTTTAGTTATTTGTATACACAATATTTTTGCAATTTATATAATTTATTTTAATAGAAAAATTATATAATAAAATTAACAAATAATTAAATCTTCAAGGTATCACTATTGATCACATTGCTGAAAGAATATATTGGGTGGATGCACGCCAAGATTATATTGGATCTTCCGACTTTCAAGGCAATGGTTTTAAAAAAATTATACAAAACAATGAACATGTATCCCATCCATTTGCTGTGGCCGTATTTAAAGATAATATGTATTGGGACGATTGGAAGCAGTCAATGATTTTCATGGCAGATAAAGATCATGGCTTTGGTGTAACAAGTATTATTGGTCAGCTTGCTGGTCTTATGGATTTAAAGGTAGATTTCTTAATGGTTTATAAATAAAATTTAAATTGTATTAATATTGATATTTTGATCAACCAACTCATTTAAATCTGTATAGTTTTAAAAATATTCTGTGGGTTTATCTAGGTATTTGCACATAGCGTGCAATCTGGCCAAAATAAATGCTCGAATAATAGTTTATGTTCACACATTTGTCTCGGAGCACCGAATAATAACTACGTCTGTCTTTGTCCCGATGGTATGGTTATGCAAGATGGCATATGTATGTGTCCAGGTGGTGTTAAACCTTACGCCAATTCAAGTTGTCCACAAGTTGCCCATAGTTGTGCTGCTAATCAATTTGTTTGCGATAGCGGTTTCTGTATTCCGAAATTCTGGAAGTGTGACGGTGATAATGATTGCGATGATCACTCCGACGAGAATCATTGCAATAAGGTTAAGTGTCAGCCAAACACATTTGCTTGTGATGAAGAGAGGTGCATGCCTAGGTACTGGGTATGTGATTTCGATAGAGATTGCAAAGATGGAAAGGATGAGATGAATTGCACATACACGAATTGTGCAGAATCGCAATTCAGGTTGGTTTACACAATCCTATTATTTGTACCGAATGTCATTCAAACTTTTTTTTATCAATTTACGCGAATGATAAACAAAATTATTTTAAGTAAATGTAAATCATTATTCAATAATGCTAATAAAATTTAATTCGAATTAAAAACAATGTATGAAATTTGAATAATAATTTATATTTTATTTATTTATGTTATTTGACGGAAAACATAAACCTATCAGTATAGCTGATAAATTAATTTAAATATAATTATTCTTTAAATATATCCATTCTATGTATAAGCATGTTTTAGCATTTTTACGTAGTACTTTAAAATTATAATGAATTATTTTAGATGCGAAAATGGTCGTTGCATATCTCATCGCTGGGTATGTGATGGTGAGAACGATTGTCGTGACGATTCAGATGAAAAAAATTGTTCCATTTCTTATACACCTAGTACATGTAAATCTGATGAAATTGCTTGTAAATCAGATAATCGTTGCGTACCGAAAACATGGAAATGTGACGGCGAACCCGATTGCGAAGACAGCAGTGATGAAGATGACTGCAAAGGTTTCGAATGCGAAGTAAATACATTTTATTTATTTAAAAGAATATAAAATATAAATTTCTTGTATCATTAGTTTTGAATTCAACAAAGGCTTAATAAGCAATAAAAATTATTTAGAACAATTAATTTTATTGTTTATCATAATTGTAGGTTTGGCAATTTGACTGTTATAATTTAGAAAAGAGGCATCGTTGCATCTATAAATCATGGGTATGCGACGGTGATAAGGATTGTAATAATGGTGCAGATGAAGCGAATTGTACCTCAATCGAATACACAACATTGCCAACTTCGTCACCTTTACCTACAAATTCAAGTAAATGTAATGAATGGATGTTTATGTGTAAAAATAAGAAGTGCGTCCCATATTGGTGGAAGTGTGACAGTGTCGATGACTGTGGTGATAACTCTGACGAGATAGGCTGTGGCTTTCCTGAACCACCTGGTATCACAGGCTCGACTATATCAACAACAGATGACCATCCACACGTCTGCAGGGACTTCCAATACCAGTGCTTTGATGGGGAGTGTATTGAAACTGGCTGGATGTGCGATGGGTCAAAAGATTGTGCCACTGGGGAAGATGAACTTTATTGCAGTCATTTACGATTTGGGTAAGCCACTCATTTGTTAATTATGAGAATGAAGATGTCAAATATACACATTTTTATTTATTGCAAAGATAAATCTTTGAAAAGATATATGAAATCATCTTTAATATTTAGCTACATGAAATATAATAAGTTATATATATATTATAATATGATAATTATGAAATAATAAATGAAATTAAATGTATAAAAAATAATAGAACTTTCTATCATTTTTAATCTATCATTTCATTATCTAGCATTATCTATACATATATAAATCGTGATTGAAAAATATAAAAAATATAATAAAGTAACTTCATTTTGAATATTAGCATAAAAACTTTTTTTTTAAATTGGAATATATATTTAAAAAATTAAAATAAATTTCAATTAATCCTTATAGATGTAACGAGGATCAATTTAAGTGTTTTATCGATGGTTCGTGTGTGCCTCTTACGAATATTTGTAATGGAATCGCTGAATGCCCAGACGGTAGTGACGAAAGAGGATGCGATCATCATCATGCAAGTCCATCGCCTACTGTTTTGTGTCACACTGGTTATTTTCCTTGTGACGAAACTAGGTGTTTCCCTCTGTCAGCCTATTGTAATGGAAAGCAGGATTGTTATGATGAATTCGATGAAAGCAACTGTGAGAAAAATAATACAAGAGTTTATCAAGTAATTGTTTTTAATTGTATAATTATATAATTCAAATAGAAAATTTGATCTTAAATCAAAACTAATAAAATCTAAAAACTTTTAAAACATTAATTTTTTAAAATCGATAAAACTGTATAATGCGTTGTTTATTGCTTATGTATTTATTAAAGGTACTCAATATTGGTGTAGACGAGAGGTCAACGAATGCTACGAGTTTGTTTTTATTTTGGTGGATGCCGATACCAAACAATGTTACTTTTGAATTTCTCCCATCAATTGCACTTGCAGAGCACAGTGCTAAGTGGATAAATGCCAGTAAATGGATCGAAGATACGGAATATCAATTTAATAAACTCGAACCCTATACGCGTTACAATTTTACAGTTTATGTAAAAATAAAAGGTCAGCCAACTATTTTCCCTCCAGCTAGGTAAGTTCAAATTCACAATTAAAATTTGAAATTTAATTATAATATTTATGATTTCTGTTAATGTTACGACGTTTTTTAATAATTCATATTAATATAATAAATTTTATTTTCAATTTTTTATGCTTATCTGTTAATTATTAAGCCACAAAATATAAATTCATGTATAAATATGTATTGATTTATGAAATTTAAAACAAAAAAGAAAAAATATTAAGATAAAAATGTGATGATGTTTATGGTAAAAGTATAAAAAAAATTCTTATACTTTTTTTGTGGAATTTGTAATTAAAATAATTTATGCAGTTTAATTTAGTGAAAAATATAAATCAAATGAACTTTTGTTATAAATTATAATATAATTGCAGATATTTAGTTGTAATTACTGGCGAGGGTATGTGTAGTCCTCCATGGAACATAACAGCTGTACAAAGAAATGGAAGCCGCATTGAAGTTTCATGGCAGCCGCCAATGCATCCCAATGGTATTATCACCGGATATGATATTTTTATGACGCCACCCATTCCGCCAGCTCTCGTCCATTCTCTACAAAAGACATTTGTCATAATTGATGAAGCCTTTGAAGCAGGTAGCAATTGTTTTTATAAATATATATGTATATATATATATATATATATAACTATAGGAATTGTAAAATTCTAACTAATGAACGAATGAATAATTCCATATTATTTTATAATTGTAACAACTTTACTAAACAAAACTGATGGAATAATAATTTAAAATATATTGAATAGAATTTTAAACGATCGATTGTTTTGTATATCCACTTTGCTAATATTAAGAACTAATTTTTTTAAGATTATTTGTAATCAATAAATTTATAAATTAATAAACATTATACATACAATTCGAATTTCCAGAGCCACAAATATTTAAATCTTAACAATTTGTTAACAAATAAAAATGACCTTATTAAATCATTGATTAATTATGCATTCAATTTACTGCTTCGCTAATAATTATTTACCTTTAAATTTAAATAACTATTAACTATTTATTAAAAATTATGATAATTTTATTTGTCAATTATTGTATACGTTTCAATCTGTAAATAGATAACTAAATAATAGTATTGCATTTTCCTTAAAGTAATGTAGACATGATCAATTGATAATTCATAGTTTATTTATCATGAAAATAATTTGATATTTAAATTACTTTACAGATAAAAACTATTCATTCTGGGTGATCGCGAAAAATCAACAATATGAGTCCGACTCTTCTAATGTTGTTACTATTACATTTGATGGTTCGGCTAATATTGATAATATAGAGGATTTAAAAGTTATTGATATGACCAATCATTCGGTAACTCTTAGCTGGAAGAAAATTGAATCCGCTGATGGTTACATCATTACTCCACGTGGTCAACCATCCTATCCAACTCTAGAAAGTGAAACCACCAAATCTAACACATTCGTTGTGAATAATTTAGCACCTGGAACTAGATATATTTTTGAAGTAGGAGCAACAAAGAAAAATTATGTGGGTAAGGCAGCTACAATCACTGGGATGACAAAAGATCATCCACTTCCATCAATGACAATTTTGGAACCACATTTACTGAAATCACATGGAACAACTGTGAAGTTGAGTTGGGATCCACCGAAAGGAAACAGAAAAATCAAGTGGCAATATGCTGTACATTATGCACTTAATATGGTGGATCTTTATAAGAGTAAATACATTTCATATGCGTTATTGTTTAGAAATATGTCGTAAATTTTTTTTTTATATTATATGGAATAAATTATATTTATTGTTTACAAAAAATGTAATTATATGAAAATAAGTTTGTTAATGTTAGTGAATCATTCGAATGTTCAGGTCCTAAATTACTAACGATGAATTTGACTGTCACAATTCGTGATCTTGAAGCTTGCGAATCGTATATTTTTGCGGTCGGAGTAAGAGGACAATACGGTGCCGGACCTTTAAGTCAACCAGTAACTATTGCGACACATTTTAATGCCAAAGCATCTCCTAAAAGGCTCAGAGTTAGTCGAGCAGAAAAAGCCGATACAATGATTGTTTCGTGGAGTTCAAGTTGTCCAGTTATAAACGAAAAAATCGGTTATACAGTAAGAAACTTCATATACTGCAACTTATTTAATTAGAAATTTTGAAAGTTATCTTATAAGAATATTAATTTTTAAACAATTTAATTATTCTTAAAGGGTTCTTCTTAAAGGTGCCTAAAAAAATTTTTAAATCTAAATATTTAAAAACTGTATTAATTGTTTCGAAATTGTTGAATAAATTCGTAAGGGAATTAATAGTATATATTTAAATATTTTTTACAATCATACGAAATTATTTTTTAATTTGAAAAAGTCAATATGTCTGTCATTAATAATAAAAGTTAATATAGTTTAATAGTTTAATAAAAACAAACATTTTATATGTAAATATATTATAATCGCTTAATTAATTTTTTTTAGTTAACAGTCACAGAATTAACGCTTAATAAAACATCTGTCTTTACTCTGCCACCTACGAATGAGACGCTTCTTAAGCATCCGTTCCACAGTATCAAATACGGTGGTCACTATAATATAAGTCTAGCCACTGACTTTGAAGGTGCGATTCCTGGCCAGTGGATTATTTACAATGCTCCGCCCATCCTTCCCCCTCATCAACTTAGTGTAATATACGAGGACGGTAGTTATTTTATCTATTGGCAGGAGCATCAACTACCTGAAAGCATTGCCAGTACAACCAATTATCACTATGAGATATTGATGAATGAAGGTGAGAGGACAATTAATGAGAGCACAGCGATGATTTTCAAAGCCAATCAGCCACCGTACATTTATCAAAATGCCAAGACAGATACAATTTATTCATTCGCAGTGAGATTAGTTACAGAAGAAGGATACAGAAGCTCGCAGAGTGAAGTCTTCAGTACACAACAACCTCGATGTTAGTATCTTATATACTTCATTTTTTATGTAAAATGTAAATTTAATCTTTTAATAATGTAGTGCCGAAGTAGCTTTTAAGTTTTTTTTTTTTATCCATTCTGAGATAATATTTTTTAACTTTTTGTTCGTAGGAACAAAATAATATATATAGTCTTCAATCTTATGATTACCATGAAATTTTGAAAGTTCTTTAATATTATATTATGTATGTTATATGCTAATCAAATGTGAAATCGAAAATTTTTTTTTTCAATTAAAAAAAAAATATTCAATTTCAAACTAAGTTTAAATTATTCAAATCCAGTGTAAAAGAATCGCATAAAACATTAACAGTTTTATTGTATAACTAGCAAAGGTCTGTAATGGAAAACATTCATTGTTGTTAATTAAATGTTTATTTCTGTCTAATACATAATGTTATAATACATCATATTTTTAATAAGTTAATACAGAATATTGTAGATATTAAACTAAATAATACATATATAATAAAATTAATGATTTAGGAAATTAAAGTTAAACCTTAGATTTTTCTGTTATAAATAAATGATCTAAAAATTTTATACAGTCTACACTCACGGTATAGTAACATTTTTAATGTTTAACATAAAATAATTTACATAACTTTATGGCATATATAAATTTATATATATATTTATTTATATAAATAACTTTATGGCAGTACTAGATATACATAATATATAATTTTTATCATAATATTTAATTAGCAGCAATAAATTTGAGTAAAATTATGAGTTGTGATAACTTTGACTAAATAGTGATTGTATACATAATTTTTTTCTTTAGTTGTAGCATGGCCAGCACCAATGAATGCATCAAGCATTATTTCTCTTGCCATACCAATCTGCATTCTTGTGATAGCCTTAGGTGCAGCACTTGCATACTTTGTAATACGACATCGAAGATTATCTAATAGTTTTACACAATTCGCTAATAGTCATTATGATACAAGACGAGGTCAAGCAACATTTCCAGGTACTGCTGATGCTGGTTTAGGTAATTATCATTGTTTTAATTAAAAACATTTATATACACAGTTTTTATATTATAAACCTTTATTACATATATTTAAATTGGAAAAAGTAATTTGAGATATTGAAATATTTATTATTGAATAATGTATGTTATTGATAAAAATTTTAGTTACTTTAATACAAATATGAAAAGAAGAATATCAGTAGAAGTTCATATATTTCATTCAACATTCATTTTTTAATTTTGTACGTTATATTATAAGGATGTATTCAATGCATAAAAATTATAAAATCTATTACTTTTATTTATTCTATTGTACAAAAATACTTTTGTTTTGTTAAAAGTTAATATTTGCTTTAATAAATATAATAATGTCTACTTTATATCAGTACGAATAATTACATATATATTATAACATTAATTTTAAATAGTATCTAATAACGATAATATTTTCTTTGTCTAGCAGAAGAAGAAGATAGTCCTGTGATTCGTGGTTTTTCTGACGATGAGCCACTTGTCATAGCATAAAAATTAACCTGCTTATTATATTCTAAAAAATGTATGATCAAGAATATTATTAAAACAGTTTCGATTAAAAACATCATCATTACTTTACTGAAATAGAAATTGAAATGTAAGCCGAAAGCAACAAGATTTTATGTAAGTCGCTTAAAAAGAAGGATGATTACATAAGCATTATTTCTAGTCGTAGTGCATCATCCGATGCCTAAAGAATGTGTAACGATTCTCTTTTATGAAAATATTGCGATACATATAAAAATAAAAAAAGCAGGTAGAAAATAAAATGGTTTACAAGAATTGCGTTACAGTGCGATTTGCTAAAATCAATATAATATAGAATGATAAAGACCGTTAAAAATGTTGATTATTAATAAATACAAAGATCGTCAGCTTTTTTATATTTAAATCATTCATACTATTATATATTCTGTTTTAAAATAGAATTTTGTATCATTTTTATACCAAATTTCAATGGAATAGAATTATATAGAACAGTAGAGGAGTAGATTGATTTATATTGAAGTCTTTATCAAGACAGTGACGTATTTTCTTTCATTTATTTCACAAAGAAATTTGTATCTTAATTAAATTAGTTTTTTATTAATTAAGAAATATTAAATAAATATTTGTATTAAATTTAATAATTAATTTTAGTCAAATGACAAATTAATAAAGGCCTTTCAAAATATTGTTGTTCACCGCGAGTACGAATTTGGATGAATGTAATGATATTGTAATAATATTGTTATATAAATAATGTAATAATATCGTTAATCAATATTAAAAACATTTTAAAACTAAAAAAAGGTTAAACATTTTACTCTATCAATAATATTTGTATAAAAAATATGTATAATTAAATACCTTACATATTATTATTAATATAAAATGATTAAACAAAAAAGTTGCCGATCTATGTACGGAATCTGTAACAGTTATAGCGCCCATTTTGGTGCTTCTTGATAGGAGATATTCAGGATGCCATAAATATTTTATACGTATAAGCGTATATGTTGGATAATTTTTAGCTTTTTAATATATAAGGATTTTTTAATGTTTTCTAACTGAATTTACTAAATAGAAATGGGCATAAATGGTTTGAAATAAATTGAAATATTTGGAAAATATTTTGTTATATAAAAGCAAGCATACTATTATATATAAAAAGCAATATTAAAACCAGAAAATACTTTCAAAACTTTTATAAATTAATTTTATTGGCATAATATGGAGAGTTATAAACATGTACAGTGTTATTACAAAAGTTAAATGAAATGTTTTTGTAATTAATAAAATAATTCTTACATTAAATATTTGAAGAATTTTGTATTGTCTAGATTTTTCAAGTATAAATGCCAAGAAATTGTATGCAACATTTCATCTGTTTTATTCTTAATTTAGTTTCTTTAAACTTAAACATAATTGTTACCTTTATGTCGCGGTATCTTAATTATATATTTATTTGATCAAATTAATTACAGAAATTTTAATGTTTAATTTTTTATTCTAATAAATATTATTGTAAAATTTTATAATGATACTCTAAATGGCCTATTAAGAAATTAATGTTGAAATTGAATAATAATAACTTATAAATAGTAATAACTTACACCGTTATTACCATCATGAATTCAATATTAATTTTAATGATTGTATTTATTTTGCTAAATAAAAAACGAAGTTTTTTTTGTATAATTCATCAGTAAATGAAACTTAAAATAAAATAATTAAAATTAAAGTAAATAATAAAGCATAGTATTTTATTATATCAAATAAATATATAATTTTAAGTCCAATGTTTACGATCATTTTTGTTTGTTTTATTTTTTTATAACAGAAAAAATAGTTCGTTGTACCGAGAAATTAATGTATTTAATATAAATTTTAGCTTTTTATTATACAAGACTTGGGTATATAAATATATTATCAAATAAGATTTTTTACACTTATGCTGAAGGAATTTAACACACGATAGACTAATCATATTAAAATTTAAATGATTTACAAAATTTATATGTGAATGCCCTAACTAATTTTTGTATGCATGATTAAGTTTGTATTATTAATCTTTTTACTTATCATCTTTTCAACTTTTTTAACATTTCATTGATATAACATTGACGGTCATTATATAAGTAATTATTGGGAAATGTTAATAAGAATAAATGTTTTTGATGGCTCAGAAAATTTTATCGGAATCCTTAAATAAAAACGAATTAGGATGTTGCATAATGAATAATATCAGAATAATTATCAATGTTTCACTTCAATATGAAGAAAATAAAAATATTCATATAATACCAATGATTTTTCTAATAATCAGAAAGACTGATATAACTTTTTAAATCGTGAACGTTAGAAGGAAATTTATGATCGAAATATATGCTATAGATAATACAAATAATAAAAATTATACGATATATAAATAAAAAATAATGTTAAATATAAATAATGCATATATATACAATTAAATGTTAAGAATTTTTAACTCTGATAATTATAATAAGTATAATAAGTTCCAAATAATTTATATTTTATTTAATCAATGCTTGATTAAATATAATAAGCTAGAAATAAAATTTATGTTATTCTTTCAAAATAAACTTTTATTGTAAATTTTTAATATTTAAAAAAAAAAGTATAAATATTAGATAATTAAACAGCACACACTAAAAAAATTGTGGTTCGAAAATATAAAATAATCGAATTAATAATTATTCAATTATTAATTTAAAAAGCAAATGCTAAATAAAAAAGAAAGAAATTTGTGAATAATTACTACGAACTTTTAGTAATATAAAATGTTAAACGAATACGAGTCAGAAATACATGATATTTTCATGAGTTTTTAATTTTGTGAGTTTCAGTTTTATTATTATTGCTTTTCAAACAAACAATATACATTATTTATATTTTAAAAACAATTATTACTATTTTATTACATTAAATTATTTTCTCTATACATTAATTTGTACTACATTTATATTTTTAAATATAAACTATTTGCATTAATATAATTCATTTAATTTCTAATAAAATTATGAAAATTTATGTTTCTGAAATTAATATTATTTAGTATTTTTTTATAAGTTTTTTTGTATTTAACTAAGACCGTTTAACTAAATTAATTTGTATTTTTTTGAGTTATAATTATTAGTTCTACTAAATAAACAAGTAATTCAGTTTGAAAACATATTTTTATTCCAAAATTGCTTATACATATTCACTACAAAATTATACAAATATTTTTTTTACTCGTCTTCGTTTATTATGAAAATATACTTTCTTTTTAATTTTTATTTTTAATGTAAAATTATAAAGGTAAGATTATTATATAAATTAAGGTATCCAAAACAATACATATAATAAAATAACAATATGTTTGACATAAGTTTATGATGAAATAAATTTAAGCTCTATCCTATTTAGAATTTTTATATTTTACTCGACAGAAAAAAGAATGAAAAAGTTGATATAATATTCAAAATTTTTTTGACATCATTATATTTTATCCTATAAGAAAAAAATTTGTTTACTTGTGTATCTTTGAGGATTATACAGCTATAACAGTGATATTGATATAATATATTTACTTGTAAATAAAACGCGTTAAGGTATAAACAAATCTATATTCAATGACTTTTTATTTATTTCTTTTACCTTTCGCTATATGTATACTACATATTATTATGTACATCTTAAAGATGGAATAAAAACAAAAGAGAGATAATCATTCTCAAATAATGTGGTCGCATTGCATTATTATTAATATATCGGTTTACGATTACATTCTAATGATCTATTTTATGTCCTTTTCAATTATTGCGGCTGAAGTGCCTTTTATAATCTAATATGGAATGCCGCCATAATAATTTACTTAATTCTCTGAACTTGGCAATGATTTTTTTTTATTGATTACATTTCCTTCTCCAATTTCTTTCAAAATTTACGAATATGACCAGTTGGCCATTGAAATTGATGTGCCGATATATGTATAATTTCTTATGCTTAATTTAACTAAAGTTGAAAAAGATCATGTTTTCCGAAGTGGATGCAAGCGCAATGTTAATGTAATCGTAATCGTAGCCCAGAGTTTATTCACATATGTTGCACTGTGTTCAGTACAATTGATTGTATTTATGGAGGTTAATATTTAAAATTAGTATCTAATTGATTTCAATTTAAAAGCGACTGCAAGAAAATCAATCAAAATTACCTAAGTTCGACATTATGAACAATAATACATATAGTATAAAATTTTTAATACTTTAGATAGTCCATTGACTTAGTAATTTATTACAAAAGTATTGTAAATATAAACAGTTCTTGATATCAATGCTTTTAAATTCGAAACAAAACAATGTAGATGTTCGGGAACCGACCCGATCTGACCTCGTCCAAAATGGTATGAGAGAGCGGCCGATACTAGAAGAGGAAAGATAGCAGAGTAGAAAGAAATGAAGTCGTATGTATTGCTGTAAAACGGTGTTTATTAAAATGAGATGAAAAATATATGAAAATAATGTGGTGTTTGTCTTGAGTAAAATGTTCTTGCAGTCGCAATATTCAGGTGTAACTTAAACACCGCTAAGCTTGAATTGGTTCTATTAATTGTTTATTGCGATAATTATTCTAGTGTAATAATCGGTGTTAATTATGGATGAGTCTACTAGCCTTTACTTTATCAACTAATTGCGTTGCTGTTGAACCTGCTTATCTTACTACTTATTTATTACTTACTGGGATATAATAATTGACTGTCTGTGCATACAGCGTATCATTATACATTAAATGCTGCGACAGCCGCCGTCTAGTAGTGTATGTTACTCGTTACTTGTCTATCTTGCCTTTACACTCTTACTTTCCTCGGTAAACGGAATACACGTTGTTGTCGGATGCAGCGTTTAGTCGTAAATTGAACCCCGTAGGCCCATATGGTACTTTGTGTTAAATTGAACCCCGTAGGCCCATATGGTACTTTGTGTAACTTACAGCGACTCGGTACCAACATCGGATAGAATCACTTCAATGAAATCACCGAACACTGATGTTTGAGAACTTTATTGATTGTAAAACTATTGTGAGACTATTTTAGAGAGCGGAATCTCCATGCTAATTCTAAAGCGCAGCGTGCTTGCTGTTCAGTTTTAATGTCTTCATCCCACTCCTTGAGTAGGGGTGGTCATCTTAGATTTTAGATCTTAGGCTTGAATTTTCAAGATATTTGAAATATGTATCGGTTCGTTATAAAAATATCACGAAG
>JAPYYT010003108.1:0-14183 GCA_030522565.1 Ceratosolen corneri | reverse complement strand
CAGCTTCGTGAACGACATCTTCGAGCGCATCGCCGCCGAGGCTTCGCGTCTCGCTCATTACAACAAGCGCTCGACCATCACGTCCCGGGAGATCCAGACGGCCGTGAGGCTTCTGCTTCCCGGTGAACTGGCCAAGCACGCCGTGAGCGAGGGCACCAAGGCCGTCACCAAGTACACCAGCTCCAAGTAATTATTTACCTGAGCTGCGCATCAGCGACGATTAATCGACAACATATATATCGGCCCTTTTCAGGGCCACTACTCATATCAAAACGATGGAATGAATTTTCTCTCCCTGCTTATTTTATTATTATTTATATTATATATTATATTATATATCAATTATATTTATGACATTCATTATATTCATTAATTAAATTATATATTTTATATTAATTATATAAATTCATTATACTCGCACATTGAAGGTGTTGTTCACAATTATTAAAATTATTGATGGAATGAACTTATAATAGAGAGAACTAATATTAGCTCTTTGCATAACAAATTTTATAATACAATAAATGAGAATACCATTTTCAAAGTTATTGTGGATTATATAAGTTTTGAGAAATATTACAAATATATGTGAATCTTAAGAAAGCCCGTTTACCAAGTTAATTATATGATTATATCCAGTGAAAATTATATGCCTCATAATCAATTTATATCATACAAAATTCATAATAAATCACTAAATTAAAAACTACGTGAATGCAGAATCAGTGAGCATTGTATGCATCATTGCACATTTTACTATTTAATGATATAATGATGAATCATAAATATATTAATCATATTCAATATATTATTATATAATTATATGAATCTAAAGTATTAGTTGTATATGCGTCAACTTCACACTATTTTATAATATATTGAAAAAAAAAAAATTAGAAAATCTCTACCATATATATATATATATATATATATATGTACATATATAATATACATATATAATATAATATAATATAGATATATAATATACATATATAATACCATAATATACATATATATATATATATATATATATATATGTTTGTGTGTGTGAACGTTGCTTGGTTAACATCAGTGGTGCGTGAAAAAATAATCTTATTAGCGTATCCTGTTTAAATTTGTTCAAAAGGATGCCGAGTTATGAGAGAGAAAAAGGTAGAGGACACAAGTACAAATGAATGTATTGAATAAATCGAGTGGCGTGCAAGAAATTTGTCGTCCGTTGTAAAATGATTGTTTGGCCCTGAGAAGGGCCGTTTTTGTGGTTGTAACGGAGTTGGCCCTGAAAAGGGCCGTTGTTGCTCTGTTAGCCAGCCGTAGTAGTAGTCGTTCTATCCCCCTGCTTCCATCTCCTTTTCTCCTCTTTCCTTCGCGCCCTCCACTTCCTTAATCTCGATTGGGTGTCGCGTGCGCGAGATCGAGATGAAGGAGACAGTTGATGCGGGGTGGGGTTGGGGGGAGGTGGCTTACTTCTTGACGGGCTTGGGTTTGGTGGCGACGGCCGTGGACTTCTTGGGCTTGGGGGCCTTGGGCTTGGCCGCGGGCGCCTTGCCGCTCTTCTTCGTCTTCGAGGGCGACTTGGGCTTGACGGCCTTGGCGACCTTGGGTTTGGGCTTGGCGGCGGCGACCGCCGTAGCCGACGCAACGGGCTTCTTCACCTTCTTGGCCTTGGGCACGCTCTTGACGGCGGTGGCCTTCTTCACGGCCACCTTCTTCTGCCCGGCAGCGGCGCTCGCGGGCTTCTTCGCCACGGGCTTCTTCACGGCCACCTTCTTCTTCTCGCCCTCGGCCTTGGCCGCGAGCTTGAAGCGGCCCGATGCGCCCGAGCCCTTGGTCTGCACGATCGTCTTCTTGGTGACGGCGCCCTTGATGTACTTCTTAATGAAGGTCGACTGCTTCTCCACGTCGACCTTGTAAGTGGCGGCGATGTACTTCTTGATCGCCTGGAGGGACGAGCCCTTCTTGTCCTTGAGGGCGGCGATCGCTGCGTTCACCATATCGGCGGTCGGCGGGTGATTGGGCTTCAAGGCCGGCTTCTTGGTGGCGCCGGTGCTGCTCGCCGCCTTCTTGGCGGCTGGGGTCTTCTTGGGGGCCGGGGTCGCGGGGGCGACCGGAGCCGCAACTGCTGCTGTATCGGCCATTGTTAAAAACCGAGTCGGAGGTGGCGAGTGAGAGAGAGAGAGAGGAGTGGGCAAGACAAAAATTAGTTCAAGCGCAAAGAGCTGGTCGGGCCAAGCGACGTCGACGCAACGGTACGTTAGAGTGGGCCGCCAGGCCGCTCGCCAGCTATTTATCCCGGGAGCACGGACCAGGGAGAGAGGCCACGGGACTTTGACCGTTTTCACGCGCCGCGAAACTCCCCAGCTCCTTAACTTTGCCCGCTGCTTTATTAATTAATAAGCTTCGGTGAGTGCTCGCTCGGCGGCCCGCCTCCTTCCACGTATGTTGGCCTTGGCTCTGCGACCGCGGGAGGCCGGGATATCGTTGGCCTTGGCGTTGGCGTCGCCGTTCCTCCAGGCAGCATACGCCCCGGTCACGGACTTTTTCCACGATAATTACTGATAATGGGGCGTGCGCGGCTCGGGTTGGCTAATTGGCCCGCGGATCGTCTAGCTCGATTGTTAGACTCGGCCTGCCAATGAGTTTCGCAGCAACTTGACCTCCGGCCGCCCGGCTAATGGCGCTTGAGGCCAGTCGATACGTGAGCACCTCGATCGCCGCCTTTGAATCCTTGCTGAATATAATGCGATCGCTCAAGAAAATCATTTTTCACCTTTTGATCTGTCGATTGCCGTGCTCGCGGTGGCTCGCGTTCGCTAATCGCCAATGCAAACGGCCCCCCCGAGGCTTCAAATCCTTATGGGATTGTCGTTGAGGGGCCTGCCAGTGGCTAAACTAGAGGCTCCAGCCAACTTTTGCGTTCTCGATCAAACGTACGATTTACGAGGCATTTACGTCTTGCATAAGTGATGCAGGTTTTTTTGGTGAGGCGAAATGGATGTTTAGTCGTTTGCAATTTTCGCAAGGATTAGCGCTCGATGTGGCATTTGCGCGGGAATAAGAGGGGAAGAAGAAGGAAAATTTGAGGAAACGTACTCCTCAATCATTATACTCGGGCATGAACCGCAATGAAGCAATGAATTTTCCTTGCATACGTTGAATGATGTATTTTAGAGGGAGAGAGAGAGAGAGAAAAGTTTATTTATCGCTCATTTATTTTATTTGACCAGTCACTTATTCGCCATCATAGTACTGAATTGAGAAAATAAATTGCCCGAAAATCCGTAAACTCGGCAAATTTCTTATAAATGTCTCGGGGGCCTATTTAAACAAATTATATCACTACTCCAATATTTAATTAAATCGAAGAGAGAGAGAGAGAGAGAGAGAGAGCGAGAAGACTCTTGGAGAGAACAAATCACAAGTATTTAATACTATAATTGCTCTAGATTAAATATGTGCTTTAATAAATTGAATAAAGCACTGCAAGAGCGTCTGTCGGTGGTTGATGATATTTCCAATTCTTTCTTCTTTTCTTCCTCTTTTTATGTATTATGTCTCTTTTAGATTATAAATCTCTCGTAATAATGTAGCTAATCGAGCATAAGAAAGGTGTCGCGCACTAATGTTGCCTATTACATAATAAAACAATCGACAACGTGACATTAATTGTCAAGATAGGGTGGTGTACGTCAATAATTTGTGGAATTGTGAAAATTAGGCTTTAAAATGCCTGTAATTAAGCCAATGATTTTTATTCTGATGGTAGGTGATATGTTTTTAATTTAGTAAACAAAAGTCCACCTATGTTTTTTAACAATGTCTTGCCCTTTGGTTGAGTTTGCATGGTCCAATAGATTTTCAGTGGTACAGAGAGCTCTTGGGGTTGATTTTGAAAAATCCAACAATTCGAGTAATGAGTGGTTTGAGATATTTTGTTTAATAAACTTTCGTGTCGACGTTTCAAACGTTGCCTCTTATTTTTAACAATTATTTTAATATTTCCTCGAACCTTTATTTTTTGCATAGAAGGCAGTTATGCTATTTCGCGGTAATGTTCGCGCACGATTATCATAATTAAATATCACAATTATATTAATAATTGTAAACTTTTAATATTGAGTTTGTTGGGTGTAAGGGAACTTTATAACGTCTACTTCTTCAGTTCAATTTAGTCATCGTTTAGAACATATCAAACTTACTTTAGAATTTAAAATACGTAAAATACGATTAAATCATTTGGTGTCCTGTATAATAAACGTCTTTTGTCAAACGTATTTGTTTATAAATTTTCTGTATTTTCAGGTATGGTAATTGCAACTTCGACAAATCTCAAAGGTTATGTTTGTCATAATGTAGTCTCGTATTTTATTGTACATTAAACCAATAAATTATTAAATTATTATTACGTAATAATAATTAACTGATCAGCTGTTTGTAGTGTTATATTGCATAAATTCTGAAATACAATGGACTGCTACGAGTTATATAAAGAATTTTCGTTAAAATAGAAAATTTACTTTATATCTTACCAAGCCATAAAGGATGAAGTATTATTGCTCAAGTTTATTAATTATATCTTATTGAAAATTGTCTGTTTATTTTTCTTATAGTATAGGATTAGTAAAATATTCGTCTGTTTGATTAGCGCGTCATATTCCCAAACTGATAGGAAAAGTTTGCTTATTATACAATATATAATTTTGCCTTTAAAGGACCATTCAATTGTCGACTACTTATTTTTTTTTTTAAATATCAGAGAACATATGCACAGAGACACAGAGAGAGGTGGAGAGACGTGATATTAATTGCATTTATTGAAATGCTTTGTCAAACTACTTTATTGTTCGAAAAACTTTAAAGGCGTGTTACGCTCTATCGACAACTTTCACAAAAAAAAAAAGCGACGATGAAAATATAACGAAAAAGAGACGCGATTGGGAGATTATTGATAAGATTCACCGAGTTGCTCAACAGCCAACGCTCGTTTCTCTCCTCCTCCTCCTCCTCCTCCTCCTCCGCCCCTAAATCCAACAATTCCCGCCAATATAAAGATTAATGACCTTAGTTGTTGACACAGCCAACTTGTCGTATAAGGTAAAAGCAAAATGTAGCAAAACGTTCGGCAATATGAGGAATATTAGTTAGAATATGGCTTAATGATTCCTACAATCCTGTAACATACAAAATAAATTTACGTTCCTTTAGAGGCAAAGACTAACCCAAATGCATAGCCCATATGCTCACATTAGACATATACGTTTCCTCGATTTCTCGATTAAAAGCAAAATTACGATAAGAGTTTCTTCAAATGTGCTCGTACCATTTTTACACGGGCATGATTTGATTTTCTCAATTTTAAAGATACGCTCCGTGCAATGATTTCTGCCGAGTGAATTATTAAATGTTTTATTCAAGTGGAGCATTGGCCAATAAATCGATGGGAGGACAATTAATGCGAATGAAAGTGTATTGGGATTGAGGGAATGAACGGCTTCGGTATATTTCAAGAATATAAGCGCTTCAATTAAAATTTATATTTCCAGAAATCTCAATTGCTAAAGTCCAACGAACTATTATTATTGAATGTGAATTCCGTGTTTTTCACGAGAATAATTGTACTTGCGCTCTTAATATAAGCACACGTCTTCCTTACATTTTATTTTTCACCGCCAAATCTATAACTTAAAACTTTGTTTTAATTGATTATTTTAGAACTGGTATGTTGGTTTTAATAGAAATTATTATTATTGGAAAAATCATATGCTTTTGTTATATTTTGATCGTCTCAAGATGTATAATAAATGGACAAGATGCGTTTAACAAAAATTGACGATTGTTAACTCAAAAATTATCAAGGAAATTTTTGCAATTTATATGTATTGTTTTATAATTAAATGCATATTTTTCATTTTCAAGAGCGTAAATTGAAAATGAAAACATTGTATGACCCAAGTTATAAGTGTAATTGAATTTATATGAAATAATCTAGATAACAAGGATTTTGTTTATATTTTCATTTGAAGTCTTGAACATAATTATATTTTTCTTAAAAGTCTTGTGTATCCAAGGTTTCTTTTTTAAAAAAAAAATAAAGACAAGTAAGAAAGAGAGAAAGAAAAAAAAAAACTACAGCCGAGATCGTAAATAAGGATTAAAATTATCTTTATTAAAACAAAATGTATTTGTAAAGGTTATGAAAATTTTAGGTCTTATTTGTTCGCCTTCCGTCTATTATCGTTGATTCTTGGAAAAAAAAGGGAAGGGAAAATAGGGAAAAGGTTTTACGCAGGTCAAAAGCTGGACAGATTGCCTGTATCGGAAGAAATGAAGGTAAAATAGGTTTAGGCTTCAAATTATGCTTACAAACATTTATTTGGAATTGGCGTCGCTTCCAAGAGAATCGCAATTACAAAAAGATTGCAATTTGCTTGCTTTATAGAATTAAGTGAAAACTATAGTTTATTATGTACAGCAAATAGTGATTACGTTTAACCAGAATTACGATGAAATTAAATCAACGTGCACATTATTAAAAAAATAATTCAAAGCCCAAGCAATTAAATCGAATGGATTATTTCATGCAAAATGCGTTAACTAATTAGAAGACTCATATTTATAAACAATTGATTACGATGTATCTCAATTTTTCTTCTACTTATTGAATTTAATTTTTTTTTTTCAATACTGCAGTATATGTCAATGGTGAAGAAGGTATGAGGAAAAATATCAGGAGATTGAGCTATATTTCTTCGGTTTTTTTTTTTTAATAATACCGACATTGGGGCAACACATCTTTACTCGGCAATTTTTTTTCCCTCTTCTAAAGGCTTTTTAACATCTTTTTTAACAATTATCCTTACATTATATAACAACGTTCGTTTAGTTCTGAAATTTCGTGCGAGTCATATTCGGCGATTGGGCACTTAAGGAAATAAAAAACGGGAGAGTTGAAACAAGTAAATTTTAAATTTATAACATAAAATCGAGTAGCTCGAGCAACAGCATTTGAAATTAATTTCAATTTAACGCTGCGAAATTGTTTACATTACTTTTCGCCTACAACCGCCCAGTTATTCTTTATTGCAATATACAATTAACGACACCAGATGTTCGCCTGTATTTGTAATGCGTATTACGTGGTAGCAATGGATTGTATATAATATGAAAATTATGTTTTTATTGACGTAGTTTTGGCAATTTTTCTTTTAACAAATTTGAAAATCCAAGACAATTTTCAAGTACATTCTCCGAGTCCTCGTTAATTTATTTGTAATTAACGATTTGTAATTAACGGATTCCATTCCATTTGGAATTTGTGGCTCGTTTGAAAAACTTAGTCCCCGAGTGCTGGATCGCTCGCTGCATAGAAAGTTTAGCTGCGACTGCTTGATGCATAAATGTAAGAATTTTAGAATATTATTATTAAATATTCGAGTTGGCGTAAGCTCTGTTGAGGATTCGGTGATATATGTTATACATTACGCGTTAAAGTCTCTTCTTATGATGACGAGCCTGTTGCTAGCGTTAAAGATGTTGGGTTAGGTTAGGTCTCGCATTATAAATACTTAAAAATTGTATAGAAATTTTAAGTGATAAGTTGCATGTGAAATTGGTGAAAGGTTGAAAAAGAAAAAACAACAAGTTTGCCTCTGAATTAAGTCGTGGCATATGATAATTAAGCGGAATGTGAATCGCTGGAATTGAAATTCGGCTAAAGGATCTTCATATTGAACAAAGTGCACAAATGTATGCTATCAAGGTTAAATAATTACAAATAATCACCTCTCCAGTCCCTCCAAATTCAGTAATTCGTCATAACCTCATCTATTTGAATAATCTATCATATTTTTCATTAAGCTAATCATTGTGCATTGAATTATTAACCCTTATTATTATGCTATTCGGAGCCTTGTTGTCATTATTAAGAGTATTTAAAGATGTTCTTATTATGTGCCTTACAGATTAAGAACAAGAGTCGCCTAGAAATATTTATAATGGGTTTCTAAAGATGAAACTTTTTAAACTTATCGTTCATCAGAAAAACTTTAGTGGCGAAGATCTAATTATTAATCCAAAGGATTATCCAGGCATAAAAACTGGAGATGTCGTTGAAATATATCATCCCGACGACGAATTCAGTCGATTACTTCTTCAGGTCACTTCTTTCAAGGAGGATCTACAAGGCAGAGAGACAATTAGCGTCGAATATAACATAGCATCCATGTTTCAGTTGCGAACATTTGGCGACGTTTACATGAACGTTGTCAATCCCGACAATGTTGCTTTGGATTCGGTAGAGCTTACATTCAAGGACCAATACATGGGTCGCAGTGAAATGTGGAGACTTAAAAACAGTCTGGTATAACGAATGTTATTAATTTCTTCTTTTTTTTTAAAATTTAGCATAATAATTAAGCATCGTTCATCGATAATCCAATCTCATGTCCAAGATGGTAATTTTAATTTTAATAAATTAGGCGATGAGCCATAATTTCTCAATCCAACGAGAAGTCATTAAATATTGTGACAATTGGTATTTTGTATAATTGAACAATGTTGTTGTACTGTAATTGTAATTTGTAAATTGAAATTTTTCTTTCCGCAGGTCAATACGTGCGTGTACATGAATAAGAAAATTGAATTTTGCGGTGGCAGCATAAGATGTCAGGTGTATGAGATGTGGTCGCAGGGTGACCGCGTGGCTTGTGGAGTAATAACAGACGATACTAAAGTTGTGTTTCGCTCATCGACGAGTATGGTCTACCTATTCATTCAAATGAGTTCGGAGATGTGGGACTTTGATATACATGGAGATCTTTACTTTGAAAAGGCTGTCAATGGTTTCCTAGCCGACCTCTTTCAGAAGTGGAAGAAAAATGGCAGCAATCACGAAGTGACGATCGTCCTATTCTCAAGAACTTTTTACAATGCCACGAGTCTTGAGGAATTTCCAAATTACATGCGCGAATGCTTACAGCAAGACTACAGAGGGAGATTTTACGAAGACTTTTATCGAGTTGCTGTTCAAAATGAGCGATACGAAGACTGGAGCAATGTTTTGGTGCAATTGCGAAAGCTGTTTACCGATTATCAAAAAATTGTACTGGAATATCATCAGAAGACGGGTGTCGTCATTCCCAAAGCGACAAATTCGACGGCTGCGCAGGGCAATTTTTTAGAAGTCTTGAACATGTCTTTGAATGGTAGGGATGAGGGATTTGTATGCGTAAGAATTTCATCCAACGAGCAATTAGAGACTTAAGGAATTCTGTGTATTTTTCAGTATTCGAGAAGCACTATTTGGACCGTAGCTTCGACAGGACTGGCCAGCTCTCGGTCGTCATTACACCAGGAGTTGGTGTTTTCGAAGTGGACAGAGAATTGACGAATGTTACCAAACAGAGGATAATTGATAACGGGGTGGGTAGCGACTTGGTCTGTGTCGGGGAGCAACCTCTCCACGCAGTTCCCCTATTAAAGGTAAGCCATTGCCCCCAAGTTTAACAATAATAATCTCCCAGCGCACAATTAACGCAACCAAGTACGCATTCTCACATAGCTTAAACGTGCTCTATGCCTTTGCAGTTTCACAACAAAGATTCGTCGATAAACGTACCAGACGATTATAGCATGCCTCACTGGATAAATTTAAGCTTTTACTCTACGAATAAAAAAATACCCAACTCAACATTTATCCCGCGTATTAAACTGCCCCAAAGAGTATCAAAATGTTCTAGCGAGAATGGCAATGGCAAGCTCCTCAATAACAAAGCAAGACTCTTACAAGAGGACACCCGCGAGTACCTGCACAATTCTTTCTTTGACTACGACGCATACGACGCTCAGATCTTTCAACTGCCACCCATACATACCTCGAGCTTGCAGCGCGTCTCCACGAGAACGAAGAAAACGAGCGTCGTGTGCATGGAAACTCATAATAACGCGCAGGCATTAAAATTGCTCAAGAGGAAAATGTCTGATCCGGACATTCATCATCCACCGCCGGAGACTCACCCGTCGCCGCTCTCCGTAGTCACGTCCAATTCGTCGTCGCGCAGCGCCGCGATATCAATCCCATCGCGAAGCGAAAATGTCACGAGTAACGAGTCTAACGGCGAGGTCAATGGTACGTAAGAGCACTTGGACTTTACCAACAATTTCCTCGATGGGCTGGAGATTGTGATTACAGCCCCTCTCTCCCGACCTTATTTATAATTACTCGCGAGATCATTCTTCTCCTCACCACATATTACACGCCCTCCGGATCTTCCTTCTCGCCTTCTATCTATTACGGCGATCTATACGGTAATCGCGACAATCGATTATAGTTACGACAATTGATCGCGCCTCGATAAACTCGATATCAAAAGTACTTTTACATTGGATACTCTTTGAAGATTCATTGCCTCGTGTCCATTGCTCACCCCGAGAAGCTCCTTCTTAACGATCTAGAAGATTCGAGGAGGATAAGGAAAATGCAAGTACGCGATGCAAAGAATTCTGGCGAATTAAGCCCGTTGATTGCCTTACAACATTATTTTATTTCCAACGCCCTTACGTCCCATCATCATTATTACTAGGTTGCGATCAAATCCTCGACATTACTTTCAATAATTTTAATATTTCATTGCGATTGTCAATGGGTAGGGGAATGGAAAAATTATTACATTTTAAAGAGTTGTAATTCAATCACATGTCATTAAGTTCTCATTACTTTAATTTATCCTATCCTCTGTCTTGCAATCTAACGCACAAATTACAATGAACACTTTTTGCAATTACACACGCAGGCGTCGAAAGTAAATGCACAAATTGTCACAAGAATAAAATGTCCAATGTGAGAGTAAAGCAAATCGTTGAAAACCGTCGACAAACAATTCATAATCCGTGATTTTCTCTCTCTCTCTCTCTCTCTCTCTCTCGTACAATGCCTTAATAATACACATTTTCACACCAAGACAACGGGACGTATTTAAGTGTTTTAAATACCGTTTGCAATTAAGCTTGTCGGTAAATTAGCCAGAAATGAAGCTGAAAGCCGCCATTACAGTTACGCATTGGCGAAGAAGTCAAAAATTTTTCAACCACTTTGCGTTTAATACGGCCATTTATACAAAACGATCGATAATCAGTACTCGTAACGCAACGCACCAGCCTCGATAGGCTTCCTACGAATTTTCCTGCGCAATCACACACAGCCGCTGTTCTGAAAACAAAAAAGCTTTTGAAAAAAAAACGAGTCTAATCGTCGCGCCCCTTTGCCTCTCCCAGGTTTGTCGCGCACCTCGGTGAAGAGCGACGCGACCGACAGCGAGATCTCGCCGCCGTTCCGCCCGGTCGTTGGCAGCGCCGGCAGCCCCACCCCGAGCTCCATGGCCCAGCAGCCCGCGGCGGTCCTCCGCCCGAGTCGCGCCCTCATCAACCCCTTCGACCCCTCCCACGTCACCATCAAGCTCACGAGCAACCGACGCCGCTGGACTCACATATTCCCCAAGGGGCCCACCGGCGTCCTCATCCAGCAGCATCACTACCAGGCGGTCCCCGCCGCCGCCCAGCAGCGCGCCCTCGAGGCCCAGCTCTCCCTCGAGGTCGCCTCCCTCCTCGGCGGCACCTCGCCCCCCGAACTCATCACCTCGGCCACCGCCACCGCCGCCACCATGTCGCGCTCCGCCTCGCAGACCTGCTTCAACGAGCGTAAGTGCAACCTGCCACTTGACAATCTACGATCATCCCTCGTCGGCTGATTCCCCGGCAGTGCTCGCACGTGCGCGCTGGAGAGGCTGGCGAGGCAATTAATTAATTAACTTATGTTCCGTATTATATCGACGATTTATAACAAATAATAACCTCACTACCGCCTTTTGCTCTCTTTCTCATTCTCCTCCCTTTTTATATCCCGCCGTTGTTATAATGGGGGAAGAGCGGCGTTTGAGATGTAATCGCGCATTCGATAATGTCGCAAGGAGGACGAGAGTAAGTTTAGCGGAGTGGACCGTGTACACGGCGATGAAAGGAGTCGATCGAGGGGCGGAGGAAGGAAGGAAGAAAAGAAGGAAGGAAGGAAGGAAGGAAGGAAGGAAGGAAGGAATGGCCGACAATGGGGATTAGGAGAGAAAAAGTTTATCGAGTGCTTGTGTCCATCGGATATTTGCCAAAGCGCCAAGGAGAATCGGGCCGATCGACAAATCTCCCGGAACAAGCGACTACCTGTGGCCGCAATACATCCTGGTGTGAGAGGTGCGATATTGTCAAGGATGGACAATACGAGGACGGCATCCCCCGATTCCTTAGAAATAATCATCTCTCTCCCTCTCTACGAGCCCCTCCCTCAACCATCCATCGACAATTTTTCGCGCTGGATTACGAGCAGGAGGCGCATTCTCAAAAATGCCTTGGAGGAGCTGGGCTACTTTCTTCGGGGCAACTTTTCAAATCACGGCCCCCTCGGCATTATTCCGTAAGTCTGGCCTTGGCTCCTTCTCATCCAAGTGGACGTCGAGCCGGCCGAGCGTTGCTGGCATGCACTCGCCTCCACATTGAAGAAATGCGGACAAACGGGCAGATCCACTTTCATTGTCGCCGGGACAATTTACAGTGTAATGACGCCCGGGCCGTAAAAATGCCTTTCAATCAGCCTCCCGAGTCGATCGCTTTGTCAGCCTCGAGCTCGCCTATCGGCCCTCACCAGTCGCCCTAATTCTCGAGTGCTTGTCGTTGAGTTTGAGATTGCTCGAGATGAGGTGGTCGAGGTGCTCAGTACGAGAGCACTCGTACGGGAATGCCAAATGCGATGTGCGTGTCCCCTTGACTCGGCTGTTGTTGATTTTCAGATGCCAAGGGCAAGTCGCAGCGCATGCATTTGCCGCTGACGAGCAGCGTCGACAAGAGGACGAGCGGCTCGAAGAGCCTGACGCTGCTCTGGGGTGCGACCGGGGAGCAAGAGTGGACACCTGCCCTCACCACCGGTTCGTATATTCAAGGCCATAAGTAGCTAATGACGAGTGGGGGTCGGTCGTTAAATTTGGAGGAGAAGAAGCGCGTCGGAGGGGATGATGATGATGATCGTGGTCGGGTGCGTTGTGAGAATGGCATGCAGCGGGACAATTAACAGGAAGTGATGCGCGACGATTCTTTTAAGTAAAGAAACGGAATGCTCGTAGCTTCATTGAAGTTGTATGGAATCGAGTATTGTGGAAGTGGTAATGAAACAAAATGAGGAAACTTTAAGTTTTTAATTTGCTGCAGACGAGTGTCGTTCGCGTCAATGTCAGGCCTCAGAATTTAGATCGCCGAAGCTTGGAAAATGTCGTTTATTGCTCGTGAATAGTTTGACGTGATTTTGAATGGTTTTTGAATGGCTGGTAAGGGAAATTATCGCGCAATGACAGAGTTCATTTAACAAGAGTCGAGGCTCGCGTTGGCCGTTACTGTGGCCGGTAAAATGATCTTTATTACGGATTTCCCGTGCGCGCGGTCAGCCTCAAATTAAAATCGATATTATTGTTGTGTGGGAGGTACGTGTTCTCAATATCGACGACTTTACGCGAAGTTGAATAGAATTATTTTGCAGCTCAAATGTTTCTTCGTACTTATGAGCCTGTCGTGTATAATTATAAACGAACGATTATTTATTACACGGGAGCCTTATTATTCATTTTCAATCGTTGTAGAATCGAGTTACGCAAACGAAAGAAACAAAAATATTTGCAATTATTAGCAAAATCGTAAAAGCGAGCGAGATTAATTCATTGAAAAGTAAGTCGATACTTTTGTGGCAAAAATCAACATTTGTATAAGAAAACACTTCATTTTCCTAAGGTAATAGCGACTTTAAATTTTACAACCCATTGACGTGTAATACCACACGTTTGTATTACAAGTTATTACAAGCTGGAAAGTATTTTGGCATTTAATTCTTCGATAATTTTTACTCATAATTCATAATGCTCGCTTCTTGTGTGTCTTCATGCTAATCTTCATTTACAACGTCACGGTTTCATGCTTAAGGGGTCAAGCCACTACTACATTAATTCTTATATGCTAAACACGTATATTTCTTATAGAGTTGTGCATATGAATAAGTGAAAACATTGTTCAATTATAATTTGACTCCTAGTAAACAGTATCATATGATTTTAGTTTTTTTTTTTTTTTTTTTTTTTTTTTTTTTTTTTTTCTTTATC
>JAPYYT010003107.1:0-14184 GCA_030522565.1 Ceratosolen corneri | reverse complement strand
TGGTCGCCAAACTCCTACGAAAAAATCGATCTCTCTTTTTCGCGATGCAGGCCAAGAGGTGCCGCCGCCGCCGCCGCCGCCGCCGTTAAGTGCAGCGGCTGCGGACGCAGGAGAAAAGAGTGCGTCACCTACTTGCAAAAAACGCGAGTGTGCGCGTAAGCGCAAGCGCACGCGCACGCACAGGCGCTCGGCTAAGTAAACCAGGTCGGGTGCGCGGCTCGAGAGCTGAGAGCCAACGGGTTGGCCCGTAAATTCAAGCCAACGAGGCAGCATCAGCGCCTTCTCTTGGCGTACACTGGGTGGTCCAGCACGTTTTGCGCCTGCATTTTGTTTTTTTTCATCCTTACGGTCTTCACTCATTAATGTACCTGTTTTTTCGCTGGTTGTCAATTTTTTTTCTTTGGAAGCTCAATTGGCCGGGGCTCCGAGTGCTTGGGCCGATCGATCGCTCGCCCGACGAGTTATATTACTGATTTTCGCAAAAGTGAAAGTCCTACTTTATCAATTGAGCGGCCGAAGAGCTTTTCCTACTGCTATTCGTGTAATTGGGCTTGTGTGAAGGTAATGGGCGTCGGTGGAATGTCGTGTCCTCTTGCGAGAATGCTGCATTAGAATGTCGATGAGGGTTTTTTTTTTGGCAATGACAATGCGATTGTAAGTTGTAAGCTGCGTAAAACGCAGAATGAAAATATTGCGGTGCAAGGGCACGTGGAGACGCTTATGATTTCGTTAATCTCGGTTCGTTGCAGTTGCTCGGTGATATTTTTCTCTTTTGCATTCATTAGCGTACCGTTAAATGTAGGCGGTTGAGTCAAATGTATGCGCGTAAAGGCCATTCAAGTCATTCGGAGATTGATTGTGATTTTGGACTTTAATGGGGCGTTATGTGCTGAAAGAAATTCACAATAACGTCCGGAATACAGTGTAATAATTATATTTCCTAATGGAAAAGACTTGTGCGTGAATAAGTATTGTTGCGTATTGATGCGTAAAGATGGATTTTGAAGAGGAGAAGGAAGGTGGATATGAGGAAAAATTATTGAACTTGCATTACGACATTAAATTTTTTAACACGCAATTTATCATGAGTATTTTATTTGGAAGAGTTTTTGTTTCAATGAAGCATTTCCTTCGTTCGAGTGCACTATTTTCTTATTGTTGTAATGTTATTTCTGAAAAAAAAAAAAACAGAAACACCAATTTAATGAATAATTGATAATCTCGTTATTTTAATGTTGTTACGTTGTCATTTTTATGAGATTTAAATGAATTTTCATTCGTTCGATGCAATTTTTCAAAAAGGATTCAAAAATATTTTATTTTCGCGAATTTAAATTTACCGAATTAAACCTTTTTTTTTTTGTCATTAAATTTATTAGGAATCTCAACATATAAAAATTTTATACTACATATTTGGAAATTGGAATTATTTAGAAGGAATTCTTTCTTTTTAAAAGGTAACGGTACACGCTGAAACAAGACGCTATAAAGTTTCGTTTACATTGCAAGTTTAGATGTTGCAAGTATGTAAACAAGTTATAAATGCTATCTATGATGAAAGACGTTCTGTTTTCTTTGGTATTACCGACGTATAATGGCAATGTTATTTTCCATTCTGTTTTAATAGCTATTTGATAAAGGAGAATGTAAAAAATTAATATATATATAAATGCGAACAATTATCGAAAGATAATTAAGCTTTGGAGATAATGAAAAATAAATAAATAAAATTTAATGCGCAAATAACATGTAAAGACAAATATCGTGAGCAATTTTTAGTATTTCTATATTCCATTGTAAATCTCAATTATATCATTGAATTATTTCAAAGAATGCCAAAAAATACTGTTTTTGAGAAATTGTCCCACATATTTGCATTAAAGAAATTAAATATAATGAAATCTTTTATTGCGTAATAATGTGTAAATAAATTAAAGTCAGAAATGTAAAAACATTACAAATTTTCTTTTCTCAATTCAAATTGGCAACATTATTCAAATGTACGGAGCATTTAAAAATATGTTTAATACTACTTATATATATATCGTATATATGTGTTAAGATCCTAGACATTTTTATGCTTTTCCATTATTTATATATAATTATAAAAATGAGATTCGCGTAAATATATAGTGCGTGAATTTTATCTGTAGAGAGGATTTTTAGCATCCACGGCATATCTGATTTTGGACTTTGAACTCTCTCGCGATTCAGAGGAATTTCTTGCTGCGCATTCCTAATGAAAAAGCAAATGAGAAAGTGGATGTCCTATAGGTGGCAATAGGAGGCAACTGTAAAAGTATTTCTGTTGACTGTTGTCCTCTTTAGTTTCATATATCCGTTCATATATTCTGCTACCTAAACGCAGATTATAGACGACAAACTGTCAAAGTTCCGCTCATCGAGTCCCTCGAACTGTACATTTCGATGATTGTTCTCGACGACTTTTCTTTAAATAATTCATTCGACTTGACGATAGATAACAGCTAGCTGTACATTACATGTGCATATAATGTAATTGCAGCTGTGATTGACAATTTTATTTGGAAATCCGATGGCAGGAAATAATAATTTATATTTCTTGGGCATGTGGGACAGTGTCGTTGAGATTCATTAGCGTTTATAAATAATGTACTTTTCGTTAATATTCTGGGAAATTTGTTTAACCCCAACAACATACGAATGAATTATAATTACCTTTGTTTACAATGAAAAATATAAATATTCAAATATAGACGAATGACTAATGGACAACGAGGATTTTGAATCTGTTATGAGATGGCAACTCGTTTGTAATATATTTTTTATGTCAAGTAGCTTTTGGATTTAATTCAACATACGTGGGACTAAGAAAAACTGTTAATAAAGTATTAAAGAAGAAAAAAAAAATCAATATAAAAACTTTGCACTAAAATGAAGTTTTTTCTAAGATCTGAAAACTAGAATTTTTATGCCATTCTAGAAATTGTCATTAACATTAAACATCAAAATTTGAATAATGTTACCCGTAAAAAAAAAATACGCGTCCTTTAGATTTGCAAATAATTTAATAGCCTCCATATTACGAATCTCTATGTAAATTACATACTGATTTACTGACACAATAAAACAAAAGATTAAGAAAACAAGTCTATTATTTTTTTTTAAATTGCTTATTTACCGTGTAGTTTAAATGTAAAAAAATCCTATTATAACGGTAAAATAGTCCTTTCTATGCGATAAATTGAGAATTTCTTTTATATTAGAGAACATTTTTTCGTTAATTATAGTTGTAAAGCTATTTCTACGTGTAAATAAAATACTATTTGAGTGTGGAAGGAATTATGATAGGGTGGTCGGTGATTTTTTTGACTTGGATTAGCTATGTAGACTAATTACTAAATAAACTAATTAATTTGGCGATTGAGTACATATGGGAAGGTTAAATTGTAAATTCCCGATTTTGAGCCAGGCCGATCATATCATTTCCATAATTATTAAATTATGTTGTGGAAGCTCCTTAGGCCTAAATGAATTGGCCTGATATAAAAATTCACACCAGCCTTTAAAATGTAAAGATTTTACTGCTAATTAAGACCAGCATTCCTTTTATACAAAGTAAGAATACAGCAGTGATTTAGAATAAACCATCGGTCAAATAGGTAAAAGTGGAGTTAAGCAGATATAAAGTAGTTGACAACACAGTTATAAGGATAGTTGTAATGTCAACTTTAATGATAACATGGACAAATGATCCATAAATTTGCAAAAAGATTATTAATAGTACAATTGACTGACTCGATGTTTCTATTTATAATTTTATTTTGGTAAGAACTACTTTATAGAAACGAAAAGACAATTAGTACTATTGTTTAAAAATATCAGTTGAACAAGTTTTATCTGTCGATCGTAAATAATGTTCAATTATTTATTATAATAACTTGTACATAATGCTTTCGAGTGCTAAATTAAATCTGTTTTTACAATGTAGTAATAACGTTGAGGTTTACGATTTTTACATGTTTTATATACGTTTTTCTATAATTGGATACATAAAGAAACTATATTAATGATATTATAAGGCTCTATTAAGAAATGTTTTATAAAAATAAGAAGAATTTTTTTAAAAAATTTTATACATATGCTTAACGATAGAATATTAAGATGATGACTGTAGTTTTTAAAAATCTATTAAACATTAAATTAATAGTTTTTCCATATTTTATTTCAATTTAAAAATTATTCATAGGATAAATAAATTCAAGAGGAATAATATTACGATAATTAAAATGCATTGAATAATTATACTGAATATCAAGTGAAAACTGTATACAAGTCTTTTTTATTAAATAGAAATGCATATATATTTTATTATTTATAAGTAATATTTTAATATTCTAAATACATTATATAAAATTCCACAATATATGTGATGAGCATCTGTAGTTGTTTCTTCTTTTTTTTTTTTTATTTACACTTTTTGCTACAAATAATTATCAAGTTCTATATTAATTATATAGATTTATAATCTATTTTAATATATCATTCAAGTATAGATTGGTATAATTGATTTGTGTATATATAATAATCAACAAAATTTTTCTGTTTTTATATTTTCAAATATTTATACAAACACAAATTAAATAAGCCAATTAAATAATAGGTCATTGATAAAATTGAAAGTTACTATTAATGTTATAATATATACAAATTTTTTCAAATATTTATTGTACTTAGAGAGACGACAAAAAATGAACATAAAAATGCATATTTATCAACAAATTTGAGTCCAACAACTATTTATGTAAATATAAATTCATTTAAATGTATTGTTTTGAAATTTGAATATTAATCGGGGAACATGGAAATAAATTCCGAGTACATATAGATATTCGTGAATGTCAATGTTTATACATGCGAATATACAATAACAATTTGATGATTTATTATGAAAGTAATTATAATTATATCAAAACGCTAACATATTTGTATGTACATTGTTTTTTCATCGGAAACGTTTAAAACTCGATACTCAAAACTTGTACCACTAATTCTCATTAAAGCAATAAGAAAATACTCAAGTGAAGTCATTTTAATGAGAATTATTGTACTTTTCAATGATCGACGTACCTTTTATATGTAATGAATCAGTATTATTTCCGTTTACTCGGTAACTCGATATTAAATCAAGATATTTGACGAACCTAATACCTATGCTCATATACTTGATCATCACCTCCATATTGTGTGCCTAAGCTCATATAACAAATATGTGTCGGAGACATTGTTTGATATCTCAGGATGTCAAATGGAATCGATCGGGCACTCGGAGTAAGAAAATAAAACCGATCTCTCTGTACACAGCCAGATGATTCTCCATTCGATGCAGTCATCTTTTTTACTGAATAGATTGTCTGAAAAATTACGGGACACGACGAAGGTGCCACTAGTGGTTGTTACAAACTCTTTTTTCTCTTCTTCTTCTTCTTTTTTTTTTTTTATCGCGCCATTTGTAAATACAACTAATTGGCACGGCGATCTAAACGCTCGTTGCATTAAAACAGCCCCCCTCTGCTCGTCAAATACTCGTAAGAGACGCAATCAGTGAAGCAGCAGGAATATGTGGACAAACGAGTGGAATGTGGGGAGAGGGAAGGAGCGGCGCGGGAATCGATTGGCTTCTGTCGGACCGTTAGATTAGTTTGCATTACCATTTTATCGTGTGGTGATGTGGCCGGGGTGCCGAGGCGGAGCCGCGACTCAATTGCGAAAGGACGAAGTGGACGTGGCGGAGGAGAAGACTACAACGGGGGCCTTGACCTGGCCTCGATCTTCGGCTCGCCGGCACTTGGCGCGAGTCGAGTTCACTCTCACCGACGACGCGTGCGTGCGGGAAGCGAGGAAAGTGTTCCAGCGGCGATACAGCCGATATAGCCGACCTCGCCGCGCGAATGCGATCTCACGAGTTTCACAAGTCCATTAGCTTCTTGAACTCTAAAATTCTTTAAAATGTAAAGGTGGCAGCTGGGTAAGCGTCTATCGGCTCGATGAAAAGGAAAACCCCTGTGGTCAATGTGGGGAGTGTGGATCTTGTGGATTTTTTTACGATTTTGTAGAGCTTCGGATAGGGGAGACTTGATGAAAGATATAAAGTGAAAATAGTCAGAAGATGATTGACTATTTGGGCGAGAGGGAGCTTGTACTTGGATATTGGATGGCAGAATTTAGCTTTACGATGCTTCAATAACAAATTGTTATATGAGCTGTGCTATTTTTGTTAATTGTACGAAAAATATTGTCACGTTCAATTCCGCTTTAGGATATGACGAATATGCGTAAGCAATTGTATAATAATAACTGAAAATATTTAAAGTCGATCGATAAATTGTTGCACGAAAGCACAAAACTCTTGATCCTTAAGTACTAGTAGTCGTGACAATTGGTATTTAGACTTTTATTCGTAATTTTTATCACTTTTTTTTTTTTTTTGATAACGATAAGAGCATATAAATGTAGCTTTGATATTTAGAAATCCACGTAGCTTCTTCTATAAAGGACAAGTCAATTTAATTTTCATTTACATAGTCGTATTTTAATATCCGTATTAGCTGAAATTATAAATTTCACTCTATTTATACGTAAAAAGCATTTTTTGTCTAAATTGAGTAAAATTCAATGAGAATATCAATGAGATATTTTTCATTATTAGATTATTATCGACTTAATTGGACTGTGACAGAAAGAGAAATATATATTTTAGAAAATCATTAGAGAAATGTCTAATACTCGTGGCAATTTGTTTATAAACATTTTTTTCAGATTATTTTCAAGTCAATTGGTACATTAAGATTCCGCTGCAAAATTTATAATTATTAAATGCAACTTTAATATTCTCAAAACGATTATTTAAGAAATACTGTATATATAAAAAATTTCATTATGCCAGTAATAGGACATTTGTTAAAAACTGTTTTACTTCGGAATGCCGTATTCATTTACATTATTTAAAGTAGGTGAAAGGACGACCGAAGACAATTAAATATTTCTGTTAGATTCTTATATTTAAGAATTCTGTAGCTTGAATATTCTCATTTTAAAAGTCGAATTCTGAAATACAGTTACAAATTTAAAATTAAATCCTTTCGAACTGTAAATTAACAATTACTCTTAAGCTTTAAATTAGAATATTCAATCATTTGACACGGCACTGCTTATTTCGAGCGTACTTTTGACAATTGACTTGTTTAAGTCAATTTAAGTGTGTGAGTCTCGCTGTATATTTAATTTAATATACTACTTGATATATATATATATATATATATGTATATGTATATTTGACCTAATAAGATTGGTAAATTATTATACACGTATGTGTGTGTATATGTATATATATTTTAAACGTGGAAACTATGCTTAATTTCTTTTTACAAATAATTATTTGTATTTTATAACAGTATAAGTATGCGTTTTTTCGTGTCTGGAATTAAGAGAGGATTAATGCACTCGCTGATTTTAAATAAGAGATAAAATAGCACCGACAATCGAGAGAAAGTCCGAATACTTTATCCAATTTATCAGACGTTTTTTAATTAACAGGTTAAAAGGAGTCAATAAAAGACAAAAGGATATCATAATCAAAATTTTGAAAAAAATAAAAGAACTTCTATGTCCCGTAGCTGTTAATTTATTGTACCTTAAATCTTTTTGCATTTAATAATTTTATAAGCAGTTGGCCACTACTGCTCTTATCTTATTTGATTTGTTGGCAATTCGTTTACTTCCAAATACATTAGACTTAATAATTTCATCTTCGTAAAACATTATTAAATTATAGATATAAAGTATTTGATGGACAATTTAACATTAATTAATCGTAGCTTTTAATGGGAATCGCAGTAAGCGCTGCAAGATTGAACTGTACTTTTCGTAGAAAATTACCAGATAGCTTATAAAATAATAAAAATTAGGTTACGTAACAAACTCATAATGAAATTAAACCAATTTATCTTATAGACGCGTGGGTTGCTTTTATTTTAAGCATTTTTATTGAGAAATACTTTTCCCATATTTAGCTACTGTAGCAGATGCATTTACATACTGAATTAAATTAGGAAATGCGTTATTACTAATCCATTATCTGTGTTAGCTTTTAGAAGATAAAAATACAGTGATTTTTCTTTTAAGAAACCAATTGAAAATATTAAAATTAATATATATTGTCTGAGAACATTTATATATTAATTAATAAATTATTACCTTACAATTACTTAATTAAAATAGTCATGTTATTTGAATAATATCGTTACAATAATTAGTTATTTCAAATTGTTTATTTAAAATAAATTTCATTATTCTTCATTCTAGTAATGGTTTGTCTCTAGTAATAAATTGTCTTTTACTGCCCCTATTTTTACTATTTATAATTAGTTGTTTCGATGGACTTTCATAGAGTTCATTCATCTACTAATTCTAATTATTATTTATTAGTCCCATCTTTAGGCCATTGTCTCTCCCCTCCCATACTCTCCTTTAGGCCCATGAAATGAGCTGTGCAATTGGCGAACTTAATTATTAATTTCTTAAATTATCCTATAGAGAGTATAAATGAAAAGCTTAATTAACGGACGACAGTTTCTTAATTTTTTCTTTTAACGAAAGTGTACAATAGAATAAGTAACACTTTTTCAGCGGTCTTTCATTAAAAATTTGCCCTCAACTCCTCTAGCATCCGAATATCACATATGAGGCCGTAATTGCGCTCTCAGTACCTCTCGTGCACGCCGTTTTCTAATTACGCGGCATTAAACAGCATTTCCTCGAAATACTATCTGTCACAACTAATGATGATTGACACTTCTCGGCATAATTTAGAATGCGATAAAAAAGTAAAACTTTTCGAGAATAATTGCTGAAAAATAGGTTGAAACGCAGATGTGCGTCATAGCCGGCTAAGATTTCATTTTTCAATATAGAGAAAGTATATTTATCTCCGGCTGTCAAAACAATTAGAGTTGCGTTACACGATTGGCCGTGAGGAAGCGCGCGTCCTGAAACTCCTCCGAGAAGTATTTAAGGCGACGCACAGGTGCTCATCATATTCTCTCGCCGCGGCCGACGATGATGCAGAGGCAGAAGAGGCACCGACTCCAGCGGACTCGAGTTCGGGGTCAAGCACGAGGTGCGGCCACTTCTTAATGTCTCCTCACTCATACTTACTCGCCCTCTCTCTCTCTGTCCCTTCCTCGCCCATCGTGGCACGCTCCCAACAACTCACCTTGGGCGATGCGCGCGCTCCCGCGTTTCGCTCTCCTCACCTCGTGTTCCCTCACGCCTCAAGCATCGGACATTCCAGTGTAAAACCGTTAAACGCACCTCTCTCGCGCGGGCCTGCGGAATACATTAATTTTCGATCCGGTTGATCTTTTCTTCTTTTATATATATCTCTCTCTCGCGACTCCTTCTCCTCTGTCTTTTACCCGTACTCCTGGATATGAGCGCGCTTTTTCTTTCGCCTGCGCTTACGCTTACCACCCAAGCCAGCGAGAGAGAGAGAGAGGGAACAAGACCTTATCGCCCCGCCGTGAATTTATGACATTTTCAGCCAACTTGAAAGTACGGCTATATGCATATACGCAATTATTAATCGTGGGAATGATGACATGAGGCTGGTTGGACGGGGAATCGAGGAATTTGAGGAAGATTCGGCCGAGCGTGTATGCTCTTTCGTCAGATTTTGAAAAGGAAAAGTGTAAGTGCTTTGAAAAATGTATTTTTATGTGCTTTCACTTTTCTTTTTAATCATTTGAAGGATGAACTCGATCGATTCTTCTTCAATCGCGCGCTCCACTGATGGAATAACAATTACTTTTTCACTACACGATGACAATGCGAAGGGATTTTAATGCGAATGTCAAACATTTTAAAAGGAAAAGTGAAAGTTCATTGAAAAATAATGTTCACGCATTTATTAAAGGAGAATGAGAATAGCAATGTAACAATATGATAATACTACGATGTGGAGGATAACGATTAAAAGCAACTTCATAGCACTAAGGTAAGCAATTAGAAACATAATGAATTAGGGTTAGACTTCTTTATTTATAATTACGGTGATGAATACATTTAAAAAGTAATTATATACTTTTATTATGCAATACGAGTTAAGCTTTCGATATTTTCTAGTCAGTCTAATCTCACTAGTTTGCCCTTTAATCAAACATTTAGGCTTTCTCATACCGATTATTATCGGCATATTATTGAAGAAAACATTTTCTCAAAATTTACAATTAATGGACTTGGAACATTAACGATATATTATCAAAATTAAAATAAAAAAAATGTCTCTTCGTTAATTTTGGTATTCTGTCTAATATTAATATTAATTAATAAATTAAAATTATTTTCTCCCTTGGTTATTGTAAAGCTGACTCATTTGTCAAATCCACATAGCTATTTAAACTTGAGCTATTTATAATAATTTATTTTTTCAATAATATTAATTAGAAGAATTTTCTTTTAATTTGAAACTCTTTTTCTTTTTAAAATTGACTATCGTTTTTTCGAATCTCTGGAACATTTTATATTTAAATAGCAAATATATATATATATATAATTAATTCCAATTAGATAAAAATTTGTCAAGTAATATAAAAATATACATTAATTTAACTGCTGATGTATTGTTATATTGCAATGAAAATACGCATCTGTTATCAAGACTAAATGAAAAGGATAAATGTAGTTTAATAAATAATGTTCAAAATATCCATTATTATTTGTATAATATTTAAAAGAATTATATATGTAATTAGAATAATTATTTTTATTTAAATGTGTATCGTACATTTAAAATAATACGAAATTCTTCGTTATACGTATACGACAGTATATCATATTGTACATCATATTATAGTTTTTGATAAATTATGAACTCTTTATACAAAAGCGCAAACTTATTATCCAAAAGTTATAAGGAAGGTTTGTATTGTTTTATATTTAAGTTATTTTATAATTAAGCATTTCAGTGTGTATTTAATAAACAATTGTACCTCTCGAAACTTTTGTAATTATATAATTATAATTAGCTTTAATAAAATTTTCTTTATGTCAGAAAGTCATTAAATGTGTGTATGTTTGTGCACGCGCGCGCCCATTCAATATTATAATCCAATTATACTTACTATTACAATTAAATACATGAAATATGTTTTCAATGTATGCTTTGATTGAGTGATTTGTAAATTATAATTCAATTAACAATTACGAAATAATGCGTTATTGTAATTTGATTTATTAGACATTAATATATTAACTTATTAATTTATTGATTACCTCAATGCCTTTTAATTGTTTTGTAATTTGAAATAAAAATACTTATATTATTACATCAAACTTTTTGTAGGTCTACAGTAATTTAATATTATAAATTCATTATATATATACTGACTATAAAATATACTTTGCATTTTGGTAATTTTTTGTGTTATAAAACAAATTATACATACTTTCTATTTCTACAAAACGTATTTATGCATATTATTTCTTGATTTTATAATGCTAAAGGACTTATGGCTGCAATTCATTCGATAATATTTTTGCTTATAATAATATTATTGAAAATAGTCAAAAATCTATAGACAGTTTTATAATATTTAATTTTTACTCTCAGAAACGACTTTCATATACAATTGGTTTATTGCACAGTAAAAGTTTCTTCATCTTACGTATACAGATGTAGATCCAATAAATTATCTTTGTACAAATACATGCATTTTTCAGTAAGAAGAATTTTATTATTTTCCAAAAAGATTATCCTACAATTGTACTTTTAATATTGCATGAAGAATTTGTTCGAGTTATTGTTAATTTATTAATTTGTTAATTTATTAATTTTACCATTATTCTCCTCTTTAAATATTAAAGAAAACAAATTTTTACGCTCAAAGCTTTCAGTTGAAAAAGTGAAATTCGCTTTAAAAAAAAAATAAAGGTAAAGTTTATTTAAATATGAGAAATTGTCAATCCTTAACCAATTTGCAGTTAATTGGCAATATCAATAACTTTTTAATACACGATTGTGAAAATAATCATTTAATCGTCTAATTTCAATAAAATCAAATTTTGTACAATAATATTCTAATGCTATATTTTTTCGATTTTTGCTAAAATATTTTTACAAAAATCACGATAATTTAATAATGAACAACAACTTCCTTTATTTCTAAATTATAAATAATTTGTATATATATATATTTTTTTTTTCGTAAAATATTTATTAATTTTATATAGTTGTAATAATAATATATTATCGATACATAAATGTAGTAATGTAATAAAAAATTCTCATCTTGCCAGAGATAATTCATAGTCAGCTATGAAGAACAAAAACCTCATAAATATGCGAGTGAAATTCTGTACAATAAGACAAATAATATTTAATATTAAGTCGAAATAAAGACCGAATCATTTATATAAATTAACAGCCTATTATGTTGCGTTGTGTTATTTATTTTTTTCAATTATTTGATGAAATTACACGTAGGCTTCAGTTGTTTGTGCTCAACAAATTTTTAGGTCAGTGTCGAATCACGGACATACGAGTAGCACTCGTCCTCTTAACTTACATTGCAATAGAAAAGTTCGATTCCTCTGCATAATTTTACATTTTATACGATTGTCATTATTTACACGATTATTAAGGGCAAAGAATTGTATTTTATCTCAGAAATGAGATTTTAGACGAAATAGTAAACTCTTGAGCAACAATTTTTTTTTCTGAAAGAATTCATCAATATTTAATGTATCGAATATTTACGTCTATATCGAATAATTACGAATATCTCCGTAAAAATTAGTAGAAGATTTTCAAAACAGGTAAGTCAATAACTGGGCAACAATTTATATAATAATTTTGACTAATATTCTTATCTCTATGGTATCACATTGCTGAAAAAACAAGATATAAACTCATTTGACATTTAATTTGACTATTTTTTCGACATTTTTCCAATAATTTATTATAATTTATTAAAGATCTATTATTGGCCCATAACTAAAGTAGCAAGTAATATGACTAAAAATAAGTTGAATGGTCTGCTATAAGAACGTTCCCCAATTATGTTATTACTTTAATTGCACGTAAATTTAAGTTTGCAACGCGTCAGTTTTGAAAATTAGTTACGTTTTTATTCTTAGTTAATTGAATAATTTCAAATAAATTCTGTTGATAATTTGCTAAGAATTTATAGCTTAAATATTATCGCTGGTTATAAATAGTTACAAATGCAAATATCAGAAATATTTCATGTTTTTATTCTTCATTAGTTATTAGTTATTTAATAATAATTTACTATGATGTGTACTATGCTTTGAATATTTAATTCTTTCATTAAAATTTATTATTCTGCAATTTTTTATCGACCTTATTTTTGTTCTCATACCATAATTTTTCACACCTCATTCATACGTATTTAACGCATTTAAACTGCAAGTTTAAATAAAAATATATGAAAAATTGAATAATTTCACGTCTGCAAATCTATAAAGCATATCTTTATGCAAAAGTGTATCATATTTTCCTATCAAACAATTATTTTTATTTATATATAAACATATGTCTGCAATAGTTGATGCCAAAGTTTGTTCAGTTACATTCGATTACATTTTACGCGTGAAAAAAATTGACTGATGCTTGAGTCATGCATTTGAGTGCGCGCCGTGTACGTGTGTGTGTGGGCGCGCCATTACCATAAGCAGTTGAAAGAAAATAGTTGTAAGAGCAAAAAAAAATTGGAATTGAGTTTTCATAAGCTATAGCTAGATTTATAAGAGGTTTAGCTAATTAGCCGTGTGGGCCGATGATATTTATCGTATCTTGTGGCGAATGCGAGCTATTAGTCAGGGAAGAAAAACAATCGGGGGCCGCGCGCACACACAAAAGAAAATGATGAAGCGCCAGAGAAAGAGAAAAGTTTTGTCAGCTCAAGCGCACAAGTTACCTAATTGCTCCTTACTGCCCCGACAGAAAGTGAGACCTGAGTTGGATAACGCGGCTCCCGCGAGATTTTTATATCGGAATGTGGGCCAACTACCGATGGCGTTGTTACTGTTGTTCCTCGCCCCCTTATTAACGTAAATCACTGCTGCTGCTCTCACGAGATCCGCGCACAAAAGGCGGAAGATAAGGAGGCAAAAAAAAAAACGGGC
>JAPYYT010003106.1:0-14184 GCA_030522565.1 Ceratosolen corneri | reverse complement strand
CCGGTCCGCCCTCCGCGTATCGTCTCCCCCCCTCCTTCGTACCACCAACCCCTTCGTCGCGCGGGAGATCCATGCCTGGGCCGACTCCTACCCGTCTCGCGGCGGGGGAGAATCTGCGCGGCATCCGACTTTTTATCCAATCGTTATCGATCCCACTACCCCGCCGAGCGACGTCGCCTTTCATTTCGCGAAACTGTAACGGAACGCGATTATTGTGAGGCGCGCGTGATAAGGGGGGCAGACGGCGCTGAGGCTTTTTCCGGACTGCGGAAATAGCGCGGATGTCGCGCGGTGTTACACGACTCAAGACAGTGAGCCGTGGCAAGAGTGGGGGGGCACGGGGGACGATGGCTGAGAGGGGGTGAGAGAGACAGAGAGAGAGAGGGAGGGGGGGACGAGGTGTCGCGATCGCTCGGAAATGCTTCTGGAGATGTTAATGTGTTGATGATGTAGTCGGGCGAGCGCGATCGAGGAATCGTGTTTGCTTACTGGCTGGCTCTAATGGCTCGTTCAGGATACTTTTTACGTTTTGCGGGGATCCCCCCGTGACAGGATAATATTTACAGGTTGATTTGTCGTTACTGGCCGTGATTACGCGGGCGAAAGAGTCGGCGACATCTGCGGATCGAGCTTCCATTAAATAATTTCTGCCCTCGATATGCATTGTGGGCCCAATAGAAATATATCGATTTACCTAGCGTTTTAAGGACCCTCGCTGCTCTTAATAAATTGTAATTGGCAATGAGCTTTACGCGACTCAATTAATAAACTACGACTGATTTGATAATCCTTACCCTCGGTCGAGCGATATATTATCAAATACGACCGAGAAGTTGAAGCGGCAGATTTTCGAAAATTTTATCAATAAATTCTTTATCGAATTGGACTCAATTGGCTGCATCCCCTATAAATCACATAGGAAATTGAAAAGCTTTGCAATTAACTGGATTCTAAGAGAACAGGATGGCTTATTATTCCCATTGATTGGATAAGAGAATTGTAAATATAGGGAAATGTTGTATTGAGATTTTCGTAGGCAGAGATAAGAAATTGGGGGCCAATAGTCCGCTCCGTTATCTACGAATAATCTCGTTGGTGCAGTCCAAGTTACAAGTATTGCCATGATTTGTTGTTTGTCAAATTGCATAATTCGACCAATTGGGCATAGATCTGCGACTTTTCATTTACAAACACCTTCCCATAATAACAATAATGATGCTGCTGCTAATGATGATGATAAGAACGGAGGAGGAGGAGGAGGAGAATAACAGTGATAATAGCAATAAGCAATGACAGCAAGAACAGCGTGACAACACATTATTAATGAAATACATTACGGAATGTGGTTGAAGAGAATGAGGAGAAGTAGTGGGTCAGCAAGTCCATAGAGTTGGGTAATGGAAGGGGAGGCGAAGTGGAGGCGAAGCGGTCGCGTCTAAGAACAACGTAAAATGTAGGAATCGGAGAGATTAGGTAAAAACCAGTGCCTCGACACAGAGTCACAAAGCAACGCCCCAGATTCGCGGGAAGGTAAAGGGTAAGTAAGGAAGCCCACGTGGCAATGTTGAAGTTCAGTGGTGCGTCCGCGAAGCCAAGGGGTGTTTGGCTGTAGAGCCGCGTTCGGCACAAGACAGAAGCGGGCAGCTCCTTCCTCTTGGTCGTAATAGTGGAGCGGAGGGTGGCGCAGGTGAACGGATGGGGGGTGGGTGGGTTGTCTCGTCGCTCGTTGTCGCGGCTCATCGGGCTATCCTCCTTCTCCTCGTGGCTCCTCGTCGGTAATAGCCGCGCCGCGCCTCGCCCAAAACCAAATCCGACGTGGGCGCGTCTAAGCTCCTTTCGTGCCACTCGCGCGTACTCCAGCACGGGGGGGTGGGGGGGGGGGCTTTGCCGCGGGATACGAAGAAAACAAAGCAGCCGAGGGTTCGCGCGACGCCGCCGAGGAGGAACTTTCGAGCGCTTCCCCTTGGCCCCGCCTGCCATTCTTTGCTCCGCGTCCCGTAAAAATCCTCGGGACTCACTAACGAAATAAACGCGTCTCAGGGATCAACGAGTTTCGCTCGCGTGCGAGTCTCGAGTAGTAGCTTCCCCTCTCCCCTCTCTCTCCCCTCACATTCCCTAATATTCTGCATTATCGTCCGCATCTATACGCTATTTTATAAATAAGATTTGCTCCGCTTCTGTGGAGCTCGTTTGCCGTCGGCGTATGCTCACTGCGTGTAGTCTAGCGCGGCTAATGTAAGTACCTAAGTACGTTTAGTGCTTTTTTCTCGTGCATTATTTATGCGCGTATTTTTGCATTACAATAGGAAATGTATCTTGCACGTTGACGCGCGAAATCCAGTCGCTCTTGCCATCTTATTGCCATTAATTATTAATTGTCGATTTATAATGGCACTAATAGTGCGTAGTGTGCGCGAGCGATTATTTTTGCAATTACTATGGGCGGCCTCGACCATCTTTGGCTTTTGATTTAGAAATTAGCAGATATGGGCGATGTTGTCGAGATTTCTTAGTTGCAACAATCGACCGTTCGAATGAAATATTGACGCCCGTACTTAGGCCACCTGACGTACACGACCGTATTTACGGTTTATAGTTCCAGGGCACCGATGTCTCGGCGGTGCAGCATTCTCTGTCATTTTGGACTTTACAACACCTTTACTTTACATTGGAAGCTGATGATTAAATTAACAAACAAGTCCTATTGTTATTATTTTTCAGAAGGACAAATTTTATATGAAAGTCGTCGAATAAATAGGGATAAATATCGATGAATAAAATAAAGTCGTATGAAATTGTTCAGAAAGTATTGTAGATGCATAAGGCGCCTGTCACATCGTTGCCTCCCTCGCGCAATTAAAGGGGCGCAACGCAACCTATCAAAGATAAACTATAATACTTATATACAGCTATATAAATATATAAATTATATAAAGTTCCAAGAGTGAAAGTTGCCGATAGCCGGAGCAGTGCTCGTGGCAGCCGCCCCGGACGACATCGCCGAGGACGCAAAAAAGCTCCATTTGCACGGGGAGTCCACTTATTCTCCCATTGATTTATGGCTGTGTAGCTCGGCACAATAAACGCATCGCTATAAAGGAGGCTGAGATTCTCCAAGCGTTATCCCAAACTCGTCGTATCGACAAATTAAAAGCGGCGAGCTTAAGTTGGGCGCGCGCGCGCGCGCAATTCACCTCGGCGGCATTACTAGGCGTGCATTACCCTCGTTACTCACAGGACGCCGCGCACGAGTATCGCGGAGCTCTCTAAGTAGCTGCCGCTGGATTTATCTCGTCGAGGTGAAACTCGAATGGGCGACGAGGCGCTGTTCGCGCTTCGCTGCGCCTCTCTAACGAGATCAAGAGCGACGAGGCATCGGCCGTCGTTGCGTCAGGTGCATCCCTACAGATCGAATAAGACAGAGGGATATTTATTTTGGGTATTCGAGGAGTGGGAGGGGCAGTGGGGATGTGCGGCGAGGTCGACGAGCCCTAAAGGGATTTTCCGAGCTGAGGTGCGGAAGGCTCGACACTTATGGCTCAGTGTTAATTGTATGTTGAGGGGGCGGGGGGGGCGTGGCCCGGCATGGCCGATCGGTGGGTGGCCAGTCGAGAGAAAGAGATTCCCCATTAGGAATTAATATTCGTCGTCAGTTGGCAATCTAGCGCGTTACATTAGTAGGGCCCATTGTCATTTTTGACAGTTTGTCGTAACGTTAAGAAGTCCTAATCGACACATGTGTCACCATTGAAAAATCCAACGGCCATTCTTCACACGACAATAATAACAATAATAATGGTGACGATGACGACGACGGTGATGGTAATCGCTGAACAATAATCAACGGCAATCGTAGTGGTAGTGTTATTACGACAATAATAGCAATAATAACGTCTGGAGTTGTCTTGCATGCATATTGGCATAACATGAATATTGCCGCGTAACATAAAGATTCTCGCGCATCCTATTTCATAGTGTAAATTTCCATGATCTTTCTATTATCTTTCTATTATTATTATTGGGGGAAGGCATATCGGGCTCGTCGAGGGTGCAAAGGATTGTAATAAAGCGGCTTTCATTTGGCAAGGCACAATCATAAAGCCTACTCCACTTCTCCATTCGCGGATCGATATTTCCCGTGAACGAGGATTTTTTGCGACGGAGGGGGCGGAGGACTGCGCCCCGAACAATTAAAGTCCGTCCATTAATGGAGCAGGGCAGTTTAATCAGGGCTGAGGGGCCCGATCTCGCCCACAACGCCAATATATGAATGCCCTCTTTGAATAATCAAAGATTTGCCAATTACCGTATGGGGAACGTGAGAAAGCGTCGGGCTAATCCAAGGCCGTAATGTGCTTAGCCATCAGCCACTCGACGATTCGGCGGAAGCCACAGAGCGGATAAGTCGGGGAGATTAAGAGTCGCGTCTTGAGCTAATCGTTCATCTAACGAGGCCCGCACAAAGGCTCCCGGCTAAAAAGAAAAATAAGCGGGGCTCGAGTGATGGGCGGAGGGTCGCATCTGTCGCGGCTCCCAAGGCAACAGAACAGAATCTTCAACCCCCGAGCGATGTTTGCTCGGCGGCCGAGGGCGAGCCTAATCGGCATTTTTGCTTCTGCTCGGATAATGCCCCGGGTGACGTTAACCCCTGCCTCAAGAGGAGAGAGAGAGAGAGAGAGAGAGAGGATTTCCTCAATCAGCCTCATCGCGCACGCGACCGACGTCTTCGCCTTCGACCAACTCATCCTTCTATCAATGATTTATACGGCATTGGGTGGGCAGGCAAACGTCAATCAGCCATCCCCGGCCGCCAACGCACCTATTTACATATAAATAAATATCATGTCACTCGGGATACCGCTCTCCTAACTAACCCTTCACCGAGCTTTCTATTTGCTTTTTTTATCCCTGTGGCTAAGGGGCTACGCTGATCGCCATTTGTCTGGCCTTGAATATAAAGCCGAGCCCTGTCGGTGCGCTACACCGCTGCACAATTCTCGCTTCTATTGGCCAAACTGTCAATGCTCGTGCATCGGGACTTGGTAAATTCATCTGGACTACTTTATTTGCGGGTGTCGCTACTACGAGGCAAATTTACGAGGCCTTGGACGTGCGTGGGAGTCAGTGGATCAGAGATATTGAATTGGCGCTTGTATTTTTGAGCGCGAGTGACAAGCTTATGACGCTACTCAAACACGAAACTTTCCTTCGGCCTCTTAGGGCTTTCCTAAAACAATATTTGTAAAAAGAGTAACTTTTTTCATTAGGCGCTCACGTTGATCTCTGCTTTAATTAGGAAACATTTACATGCTCTCCGCAAAACAACTCCTCCTTCCCTCAATCTCTAACCTTACATTTACATTAAAGTCACATTGTGTTTAATTACCGCTCTTACAATATTAATTATCAAAACTACAAACGCGAGTGAATTTAAGAAACATCCTACCTATATACGTTAATTAATCATTATTGATTATCGAAGTGATAGCAATATGACGAATGTATGTGCATGCAAGGCCCTTGGCACGTTAATCGCGAGTACTACCGTGATTAACTTGACTATTATTCAATTTTTGTGGAGCGTAGTGTGATCGCCAATTGCCATACTCCACGTCTGGCTAATATAATGCAAGAAAAATTCCCATATAAATACTACATTTTCAATATTCATGCTGACAATACTCATGCTCAATGCGATTCATTCCTTAAACATAATGACGTAATATAAACTCCATTTCCTCCATAATCACCTGGAATATAAATTCTTAGGCGAATGTCGAATTTTACTGCCGACGATGCCTACTTAGTCCTATCTACTTGCGCATGCACACTGATTTGGCATTTAGGAAGATCGACAGCTACCGTGTTTGATGACTCAGCGTCTGCTCATGTAGGACTGCCTTCCAATAATTCATCTTGGCCATCGAATCATTAAAGTCATCGACGCAAAATCGGCCTCAGTCCATTAAAAGGGGCGAGCTGGAGCCGTAAAACAAAGCCTCGACTCGAGAGAAATTGCGCGAGGAGTCCAGGCAACCTCCTCCTCCTCCTCTGGATGAGCGTATTTCACGGGGCGATTGGGCTCGTCAAAGCCCATCTGCCTCCTGCCTCTTTATTGTCTGGCCGAGCGATAAAAGCCTCGGCTGCACGTATGATTTGTCGCTGCCGCGGCTCCTCGTTGACGCTCACCTGTCCTCCCTACTGAGACTTACGCGGCAGCTTCTTCTTTTCTCATCCCGAGTCCGAGAGATTTTCGGCGTTCCCGGGATCACGACACTTTATCACTGGGACGCACCTCGGGCTCAAGCAAGTGCTCGGCGACTCCTCGAACAAGTTGTTTCAACGCGGGAGGTGGTCAAAATGATCAACAGGGACCCCTGCACTGGATCTCCGCGAGGATTTTTGATGCGAAGACTAATGCAAATGGCAGTTGGTAAAAGTGACGGGCGGTGTATAGAGTTGGCGACTGCTGTCTTAAGCACACTTTACAGCGCTGAACAAACTCCTCGATTAGCTGCCACTTTGCGAGTTGGTGAATGAGACGAGTGCTGTAAATTAACGAGAGAGACGCTTGTTGATAAAACAAAAAGTCGCTCGGTCGGCTTAGCGAGTAGTTGGCCTAAGCTTGTGCCCTACGAGCCAATCAGTCGCCCGAAGAATTGGGGAGAAAATTGCGCGCGAAGAATCTCACGCGAAAATGCTCAAGCGCCAAAGCCGATGCCGTGCCAACAGGACTCGCAAATTAGCATCCGAGACGCCTACGCTTGTCTTGGATTAATTATACAGTCACGGGCGCCGAGGATGAGCCGCGCGGTTACTCTTCACTCTTTGCGAGTGAAAATATTTAGCGAGTCGCTCGGCAGAGGCGCGCTGACGACGCAATTTCGCCACCGCCCCCTGGCCCTCTTCGCCCCCCCCCCCCCCCCGGCATTTGACCATCCGGTCCATCCCATCGCCCCCCACCCCCCCATTGCACCACGCGTGAGAAGCCTTGAAAATAATATCCAGCCGAGGTGCGAATAGTTGGAGAGGCCATAAGTACATGTCGGCTCTCTGGGTGGCGATGGGGGAGGATAATGAAAAAGAGTTCGGGAGCGTGCGCACGCGACACATAAATTTGCTGGCCGCGGCAAAGCCGCACTTATTACACTCATAACCGAGCGCCTACCAATCATCCTTGCCCGCGAAACAATAACCGCCGCCAAAAGTAAAGATATGAGGGATGATGCGAGAGATAAAAGGATGAGATGATCCCCGGCTCTTCGTCATGGTTAAGGATCGGACGAGGCGCGACACCGCGAGGATTTTGTAAATTCGGCCCCGGGCTTCGGCGCCGCAGTTATTTTCAATTACAGTCTACCGAAGAGAAGGCCGCCGTCGTTATAATGCACGCGAGATAGAAGCGGAGACTAAGATATTATAGGGAAATGGGCGTATATAGGGTACGGAGCTTTGGCTGCAGGCGCTGCTGCTGGCCTCCGAGGAGATGAAGCAAGGAAGGAAGGAAGGAAGGAAGGATGGAAGAAGGAAGGAAGGAAGGAAAGTGCGCCAGGCGGCCCACCCATAACTTATCGCAGATTTAAGGCTCTTAGACTTAAGGGACTCTAATAATAATATAGCGCGCTCGCACCTCTCGCCACCCCCTGTGCCATCCACAGCCGCCCAGCAACCCACCTCCCACCCCCACCCACCCACGGTATCTGCCTCGCGGCTCTGTTTATCGACAGTGAGCGGGAGTCGCGATCACGGGACTCGCTCTCCTACCTGGAGTGCGCGGGTTTCTTTAATTGGGCCGAGACTTTGCCAGCCACGTTCGCAACTGAGATGATACGCGAGGCTCGACGAGGCCACCACAACTCGCCTCACAAGTCACAAATCACCGCAGCCTCTCCAACTCCAATGCTCTCAAACTCACTTGGCCTGTCATTTCTTCCATTGACTTGGTAGTGACAACCAGCGATATTAGAACATCACGTCTCCCTCGTCCCTTCTCCTCAGTTTCTCAACATCTCAACAAGCGCTTATTCCAAAGTGATACCCAACCGCTAAACCTTCTCTTTACTTAAACAATAATTAATAAATTGATTGGCAAATATTGCTCAAGAGTGACTGACAGACTTACCCAACAAAAAAAGATCACTTGCCAAATATTTTCATTTATAACGGTATAATACGCTGTAATGCGAAACAATTAATATTCAAGGACGGATGAGGATTAAAGGTGCAGTTAAGCCACAAATATGCTAACATGCAGAACTATTAGACTATGCATTAAAGAATAAGATTGAAAAGTAATTTACAATTTTTAAGATTCTTTCCAATGCTTCCAATGCTCATGGGAGAACAGTTGAACGAGTACGCAATAATTCGTGGATTTACAAAATCTGCGTACGCCGATGAAAATTAGCATTCTATCCTCTAATCTGAAAGACCAATCAAACAAAGGAGCAATTTTCTAAGGTCTTCTCAATTGAGCTGTCAATTGCGCTTAAAGAAATCCATAAAATGCCGTTGACCCAGAGCCTATTATATTACCGTTAGGTCGAAAAATGCGTTATTATCGCGCGATAAGCGTCGCCTCCGCCTTTTACGTGGCGTCCTCCGTACTTCAGCCTCTCCAGGCAAATAATGCAAAAAATAAGGGCAGTTTCGCGGAGATTTAAAGCCGCGCTGTACGCGTTACGGTAAACAAAGGCCGCGATAAATTTCCTAAGTCGCTGAATTAATAAAAGATTACACACCGAGCTACGGCGGTTATACTGTTATGGAGCGGCGGCGGCGGCGGCGGTGGCGGCGGTGGTGGCGGTGGCGGCGGTGGCGGCGGCTGCGGCGGTGGCGGCGCTCGCGAGATAAGATGCTCTCGCTCACTTTCTCTCCGGAGAGGGAGCCGCAGCTAAATCATCGGATATCTTACTCGTAATACATAAACCACCCTTCAGGCCTCCGACTACATGTATATACATATACATAAAGAGGAGAGGCCTGCCACTATTATATAAAGAGAAAGAGCGCGCCAGCAGCCGAAAGAGAATGAAAGAGAGCGCTTGAGAGAGAGAGAGCGTGAGAGAGAGAGAGAGAATATATATGTATATAAGAAGAGAGATTGAGAGTATGACATCGCTATCTTGAATAAAGTAGCTCGACGGTGTTGGGCGCGGGGGCGGGGAGAGAGGGAGGGGAGGGAGGCACGAGGAGTTCGAGAGAGGTCCCCGATTGCGTGGGTTGGCTGCAATTGTGTTTTTGTTCTTTTCCTTCTGTATATGCGGTTGCAGGTCATTTTCTTTTCTCGACATTTATAACGCTACTTCATAAATAATCTCGCAGAACCCGTAAAATATCCTTGGGAACACTAGAAATCAGGGATGAAGAAGAAAAAAAAAAAAACAATGGGTTTATACTTTTTGCAGAACATGTAGTACATTGAGCTGAGAGTCATGACCTTAAGTCAGATAATATTTTGTGGTATTAATTGATAGTTTGTCCTCGTTAGATTTACAGAGAGGTTTTCATTGAAATGTAGCAAAAGCAACCTAAATAATTAGCACGATGCATTTCTTATAAATAACTATTGTAATTATAGTAGAATTATAATTTAAGAACAAAAGATGACATTTGGATTGAAAGAATTTTTCGAGGTACGCCTTAAATGTACATTATTTTTATCTATTATTAAATGTATGAAATATTGTAAATTGTACATTATCACAGAGCCATTTATTCATTGACCATTCGTACAATTATTAACTATAGATTATATTTTTGCTTATGCTTATATGTTTATTTATGTATATGATTATTTATGTATATGTATATAATTATATGTATATTTATGCATATATGCTTCATAATTCTTATAAAGTCTTGAAATTTTCCCAACTCTACGAATGAGGGAAAATACACGTCGGGCATCCTAAAAATCTTATACTTTCATTATCCATACGCGATAATGAATATACAATGGCCGTATATAATAACAGCTCCAAGCCTATCACTGTATAACTTAATATTTTATCGGCGCAAATAGACGAAGTGAAAGTATTCGATGGAAGTTTAAAGATTTTGCATTATTTGCGGGCGTCTCTAGGTTGGAGCGACGAACGTATTTGTCCAGAGCGACAATTAAACTCGTCATCTACATGACGGGAGAGTGCACTGTCATTAACCTCCTAATTATTGGTCTCATATTAGTTGCTACGCATACTGATAAGGCAAACCCACCCCATTAATATGTATTATTACATGAATACAACTGCTCAAAGAAACACAGCGAGTATAGCCGTATGGGAGAAGAAAACAGCCGAGGCAAGACAGTTTCTCTCTAAGGATGGACTTGGACGGTCATGTGGACCTTAGCCGCGCTATTTGCTCATTATCAGGTCGGGGAGATAAGACGCATCCGCGGACGCAAACATGAATAAGTCCCGATATTAATTGGAATAGTCCAAAACAAACGAGCGAAGACGGACTTTGATGTTGCGCCCTTCGGTCCATTTCCTCCCGGCCGCGAGTCTTAATTAACTAATTGATCGGGCAGGAGGGTGACGCTGGTCCATCGCCCAAATCTCATTAATTACGTCGACGCTCCTCTCCTCCTCCAAACCTTCCTAAGAACTTTCTTCGTTTAGGAGAGGAGGGCCGGTGCTCCCTCAAGCTCTCCCACCTACAATTATCACCGAGATGAGTTTTATTGGCTTCTTGGGGAAGCTGCTCGTATTTCTTCTCTGCATACGTTCCTATATTCCATCAATTTAGTGTTTCTCTCTCTCTCTCTCTCTCTCTCTCTCTCTCTCTTCCTCCGCACCTTATTTTCGTTGGCAGGCAAATTTTATGCCAATTGGTCCTTACACGATGTAAAACCAAGCCTCGAATCACTAGAATTCATCACTAGAATTACCTGGACTTTATATGAGAATTTCCAATTATTTATTCCAATAATAGAATTATTTAGTTATAGAGTGTTTATTTTGCTAGGAAATTGGATTTAAATGATACGTCCACTTTCAATTTTACAATTATTCATTAATTCACCGACAATTTACATTTCCATGTCTCTATGCGTACAAATTTTCATTAATTTTCCACCCCATTTAATAATATTATCACATTTCATTAAAAGTTTTGAAATCCGACTCTTAGGTATCCGTGATTTTAAAAACTACGACTTGGAGAAGAAATAAGGATTTTCGACTTTCATAACCTTGCGCACTAAATCCTGCCCTGAAGTATAATCGAAATTCTAAATTTACATTCTTGAAATTTTCTGTCGCACTTCTGAGGTACTACGATAATAATAAGTGAGACGTATTTCAGGAAAAATTATAAATATCAGGAAAATTTCATTTTACGTGCCCTTGTATAATATACAAAACAATAAACAATACTCATTCATAGTTAATGTAACTGAAATTTATTTTTACGATTTTATGCGCAACTTATTGCTTTTCTATTAATTTTGAGTATACATGGGTTAAGCATACATGGGTTTATCTTCTTGACTTACTCGCACAAATAAAACAATAAATGAATAAAAAAACACAAACGTATTACTTAATATTCAATGGTAAATGAATAAATTGTGTTTTTATAATGATTTAGCGTTTATTTCAATCCGTTGATGTGCATCAACTCTCGACTCGTTTACATTAACTCTTGACTTCTAATATTACATAGATCAGCATGAATATTGGCATTAACAAATGAATTTATTACTCATGATATATATATATATATATATATGTGAATCGAACTTATTCATTTTTAATGCAATACTAAGGCTTTCATACGACACTGCAAATTCATCTCCGTTGATTAAGATAACAATGAGAATTTGGGAATCTATAACAATATCATCTGTGTGCTGCATTTTATAATAAATTTTAAGATCTAAGAAATGGTATGTCGTCAATAATATAAAAATTCTATAGATTTGGCTGAAACCCGCATTCTTAACATCAAACATTTCATGCTTACTAATGGAAATATTTATCTCCGTATTATATGTTCTGACAAATCATCATGCTGCAAGTAATAATTTTTCCGAAACACGCACGTATCAATAATATAATATTCTCCGCTGAAAATCGATGGAGCGGCAATAAAAACAGTTTCATATATTGGCAGCGCATCCATTAGGACGAGATCATTGAAGCAATCATGCGAAATTGTCGTATATTTCCAAATGATCTCCAAGAAATCATATTTTTCTCCGTGTATTAGGCAAGAAGTGTACAGGCCATAATACCTTCGGGCCAAACACTTTCCAACTAATCACCAAATAATCTCCCCACTATATCATTTAACGCCAAGATCCCGATCCCGATATAAGCGTTTAATTGCAATCGTTGTATCCACTTGGCAGACAATTTCAAGAATTTCCGCTGGCGTTTTACAGAAAGCCGGAAAAATATTATTCTCCCACGCCCCACGCCCAAAGTCCTCGGCGAACGTTCTATGTCATCCTAATGCGCTCGAGCAGCCAAGATACACATATACACATATATATATATACATATATATATAAACGTATATACATGGCATCGGTTCTGCATTATACATATGTGGTAAATACGTGCGTCAGGGGTGCCGAGGGGGTGAGAGAGGGTATGAGGGGGGTGGGGTGGAACTACGAGGACAACCATAAATATCGAAACACAGAGCCGTCGACGTGGATCCGAGGACAGATAAGGCTTCGCCAGGGCGCAAGCCGAGCTAGAAAGAGCGAAAGAGGGACTCGATTGATAAGGGATAAAACCCTTCGTATAAGTAGATGCTCCTCCCACTCTCTCCTGATCTTCCGTATTTTCTCCCCCGGGTCATCGCTGCTCGTCCGCTCGACGCCCCCTCCCCACCCCCCACGAAGGACGGATTTCGATCAAATTTCCCGGTGCTTTGCGGTCAAGCTTTATTGTTTTCTGCCCTTTTGAAGTATCGCCACGGCTCGGCTAGTTGAGTCTCGTGGAATTTTTCGCCAGACTTTATGGATAATTGGGGGCTTCTAATGGCACGGTGAGAATGATTGCTCGCCAAGATTTTCCTTGGGGATAAAGTGCGCTTGTCTGGGCATCCGTAGCTCCCACTGCTAAGATAAAAATATGCATTATTTCGAGCAACTATTCCTTGTTAGAAGAAATCAAGCCCCGCCGCGCTTGCATTCGCACGAAATTGGAGTTTGATTTATTAAGGAACTCGAGCCACATCACTTTGATCATTATAAACGGCTCGACTTCATTTTAATAATTACGAGTGAGCGAGAATTGCGATGCCGGGGAGACAATCCAAGTCACTCATACATCTACTTTAATTATTTTAGATATCTATATACATATCTATATATATATATATATGTATATCTGCAATGATACAGGATACGCATTATTACGTGGAAGAGGGGCAATCCAGCATTACGATAATGTCGCTCGTAAGTGGCAAATGGATTATCCAAAGTGGACTTTCAAGGCACCTCCAACTCACCAATACTACGCAATTTACATCCGTAAGTTGCTCGTGATTTATCCGCGTAATGCGAATGATTTCTTTCGGTGCATTAAATTAAGTAATATCAATGCGATAAGAGGCAGTGCGCGCGGCCATTTAATGCCGCCGCTGATTAATTGTAATCTTGGCTTGAATTTCATGCGCGCTGTGCTAAATGTGCGCGCGTGCCTCGGCTGTTGATACGCGCTTGAAAATTCGGGAGATAAATCAGCGTCACATTTGGGAGGTCGGTTCCTGGACTGGCATGCATTACAAATTGTCCGCGTCGAGCAAGGACTCACCGGAGGTCGACTTTGCGCGCTGACTCCTCGATGACTCGAACTTAAGACTCTTGGCGGAGTTCGGAAAAGTCGAGGCAACCAGTCCCAATCCAGGTCGCGTTCTTTCCTAGAGGCGCTTAAGTATGAGTTAAGTCCTCGCTCTCCCAGTTCACTTCCATTCCCATTCCACCCTTGTCGTCGTCGTCGCCGCCGCCGCCACCGCCGCCGCTCCGTCGGAATTAAGACGCGGAGGCAAGTTTCCCCTCTCTATCTGCGCCACGTCTCACTTGGACCGTCAGGAAGCGAGGCGAGTCGTGATCTATGGCAGGATTACCCGAAGCGGTATTTCTTCATAAAATTTCGCCTACGCCACGCCGCCTACGCCCACACCGTCAACCCCCACCTCCCCCACCTCCTCCCAATACCCCCA
>JAPYYT010003105.1:0-28157 GCA_030522565.1 Ceratosolen corneri | reverse complement strand
ATATATATGTATATTAAAATGATTGAAAATTATGTGAGCATAATATTTAAATGCTAAAATATTAAAAGTAATATCTAATGTTTTAATTTGTAAAATAATATAGACATAATTAAATCCATTATGTAAATATACTTACAAGATCAGTCCAGAAAAGTGGTATAGTTAAACTGTTAAAAGGCTTGATCTTAGAGTTGTATACTGTCTCTTTCATAATAAGATTTGTTTGCAGTCTCGAGTGTACGTACATCGGAATTCCAATATTCTGTGAAAATAATCAATTTTTGTATCCATTGCAAATTGAGATTTATTTATATCGTGTGCGAGTTAACTTGAGATACATTAAAATTTTTCTGACCAAATATTCCAACAGATCTGATACGGAAATAATACTTTCTTTTTGCAAATCAATACTAAATTCGCACCATTAAAGAGTTTTTTTTTTTTTTTTTCTTTTTAAACGTTAACAAATACATGTAAAAATTAATACCGGCTGTATGATTATTATGCTCGAGTGTTTCTCCGGATCGGGATTCAGTCCCTCTATACCATCGTACAACGACGGATCAGCATTGAGAAAATGAGGTAGAGATGCTGCTGTTGGTATCTCTGAAAATCGTGCCCATAAACCTTTATACATTTATTGAAATGATAATGCCATGCCTGTTCAGGTGAGTATTTTGCGAATCACATCGTCCTTCGCATCCTTCGTAATTATGAAAAAATTATAAAACTCACTATAGTAACATGGTGTTAGGTTCATTAAGCCCTTTTTCATACACTCTCCCTTCAAGCAATAACACGCGTTGTCGGGATTTAATTCTGGTGGATCAGCAAAGTCTGCGGCCAAAGTATATTGATATCCTAGCAACCCTTCCCAATTCACTTCCTTAACGAAAACAATAGGCATTGGCCGACAAAAGGCTTTCCGATAAACTCGAAAGACTGCTTTGGGATCTATTTGCGAGGGGAAAATTGTGCCTTCCGTGACCCCGCGTATCTGATTGCATTTTGTATTTCTGTTGAATGTTGAAAAGGGAATTTTCATGAAATATTTCCGTCAGTTACACACCACATACACACGTACATACATGCATACGTACGCACACGCATATACATATATATTTGTATATACATATATACATGTGCATAGGTATATACGTATATATATATGTATGCTCGCCCACGTGCGAATTATCAAATCTTACGAATGATTTGTCTTTTCGGATTTAAATTATTATTCAGAAAAAGAGAACTAACTCGAGTCGTGTTTCATTTCCTTCAATGTCCACGTATCCCCAATGAGATAATCCCGGACTGCCATTAATAGTTTCAATACTCAAGTATCTATTCTCTTCATTAATCATATCGTTGTTTTCCTTAATATTCATATTCAAAAGATTTTCTCCTTCGTCATATATCTAAAATTAAACAAACTCCTGTTATTATTTTCATATAAGACTCTATTAACATACTCTCCAATAAAACGTATATTAACAAAGTAAAAATAAATAAAAGCTTCCATTTCTTTCGCCATGTATGGTTTGAGTTGGTGTTCTTTTGCTTCTATCGAAAACTCGAGGTGACACGGTCTCAAAAAATATAATTCAATGCACAAGTATAATTACGTGACAATATAAGACAATATAACCTTATTATCTATCACCCGAGTTATATATTATCTTTTAAATCTAGAGCATCTGCTGTTATATCTTATGGTTGCCTTGCGCATTAGTTTACATGTGCATAGAAATTCAAATTGGCATTATTCTTTAAATAAACTTTTCATAATAGATTATTCGCGATAAATTCATCATTTGTCGCAATTTTAAAGAAATCTTTAAAGAAAATTTAAAGAAAATTTTTTGAAAAAATCTTTACTATTTTCTTTGTTATCTACCTTTTGTATAGAGGGAATATTGTATTTTAGACGAGATTAATTTTGTAAGTAGCTGATTTATTTCTCTCGTGCGTGCATTAAATGTTAATACTTATAATACTATTGAGCATACGCAGACTTTATAAATACTCCGATAAACAACATTGAATCTCTTGAAAAAATTAAATCACAAGTGTAATCGATCATTTCAGAGTGAAATGATTTTGCAATTATTTATTACTTTGTAATTTGTAAATAAATAGATATATATACACGTAAGTATATGATCTATAAACTTCATATGCATCCTTAATAAAACGTTATATAAAAAAGTAGCAGGAAAAGAAACTTCTGAATAGTGTATATAAGTTTGAATAATAATGTGATAATTATTTTAAGTATTGAAAAAAAATGTAAAAAATGGGAAAAACATTATCAATTGAAGTAACTTTTTAATAGCGAAGTATATGAATGTATAATCAAATATTACCAACAAACATATATATATATAACATTTATATAATAAACTTTACCTTTTGCGCAGTGTAACTTATAAATTTTAACGAATATGAGATATTAGTACAATAAAATTTATTACACGAAACATTTTATTTTCATATATAATTAAGTCGTTTTTTTAATTATTTAATTTCATAATAAGCGTGCGTTATTACTAGGAATAGCGAAAAATTAAAGAATAAATAAGCTGTTCTGCACATTCTGTAATTAAAATACTTTAAACGTTAAGATTTTACATTATAATGAAAAAGAAACTCACTCTATCAAGTAGACCGAACTTATGGAAATTGATGTAACTTGGGACGACAGAGCCAGCCAATTGAACTAATCGATCATCATAACCCCATAGATAATCGTAAAGAGTAACGTTTAATATGGGTTCGCTGCCTAAATAATTAGCTAATTGGCTAAATGAATAATTGATAAAAAAACCAGACTTGTACAAAGCTGAAGAAATTCCCTGAAAAGTAAGAGTATTTGCTTTCACTTTTAAGAACATTGGATTTTGCGATCTACTTCTATCAACTTTGATAACAACATTATTAAAATACATTTTTATGTGTATGGGCGTACTATATATATATCGTATAAATATAGCTGACTTGTATAGAAAAGAGTTCGATATATAATATTCAACAAAGAATTCAACATATAAATAAACTGAATAAAATGATTTTCTATATATAAAAGTATCTTTTGGATTTATTCAGTATGCTGTTTAAAAAAAAAAAAAAAAAAAAAAGAAACTATACAAGACTACGTAATATTCACGATAACCAATAATAAAAATTATAATATTTGCATACTTGTTCGAGTAAATTTATTTCATTTATTTTTTGCGCAAAATTTACAAAATATAGTTCGCAAAAGGATTAGTATTAAAATCTAAGTTGATCCCCTAACATTCGATATTAAGTTTTAATTATCCGTTTCGAATGTCAGTAAATGGAATTATTTTTATAAAGTGAAATTAATATTTCATTTTATATGTGATACACCTTTAATAATGTTTTAAGCAATTCGAAATTAGAAGGCAATTTAATTAAACTTAGTACAGTGTTAGAAAAACTATAGAAAATATTTCAAAAATTAGCTATAATTTTTTATGAAGAATAAAAATTTATTGTTACCCCATTTATTATTTGTTTATTCCATAATCACCGATACAACCCAGAAATTTTCTTATTTTAAATGATAATTTGTCAATATATACAAACATTTTTAAATTTACACTCTTTACGAATCAGACATTTGTGGTTAATTTTTTCTTTAATCAAAGTACTTTTCAATACAATTTAAAGCCCCTACAACTATAAATATTACGATAGAGCGTAATTATGAATGAAATATTATGAATGAAACATTTATTTAATATGAGGTTAACAACTAAGTATAACGAGCCAGAAATTGAAAAAATAATTTTTCTTTATTTACATATGTGTATACATGAACTAGCGATACTAAAAATTTTGAAAAACTTTATTCAATTTAATTTAACTATTTTCAATGTTTATTTTTAATATTAAAAAGATATGCTTATCAAAGATACAAACACGTAGTAAAAGCTTCAAAGAAAACGCTTTCAAAATTGAAAATATCGAATCACTAAATAAAAATTTAAGTAGAATATTTTGATGTGGTTCATTGTGCTGTTGATGTTTGTTGAAAAATAACTTTCAATTTGAAACCATTTGAATGAATTTATTAGTTATGAAATTACTTGGCAATCTATATAAATTTATCTACCTGAAATGTCATATCAATCAAATATATATTAACTCCACTACTTAAACCTCCATCTGCCATTCAAGCAAGTAGCTTTAAAATGTATGAAATGTATAATAAAATTTATCGAATACGCGCAATTAAATTTGTTACTCACAAGCATGGGGATATTTGGTACGGTGACATATTGTTTTTCAGGTATTCCGATCGATAGATCTGGCCTAAAGATTAATGTTCGTTTCGGAACGTATGATATCGTATTATTGTCTTATAATTTTTTGTTTTTTTCCTTGTTTATTGTATTTTTTTATTTTTTTTTTTTTTTTTTTTTTTTTTTCATTAATTATCATTGACATTTCATAGTACTATGAAACATAATTTCATTTGTTGAAGCTTTTATCCGCAACTTTTTCACGATGAATTAATAATCACTATCATTAATATTTATACTTTAGATATGCAAATCTATAATTTATTAATTTAAACATTACTTTATGCATTAATAGACGCATTTAAATGTCATTGAGACCATTTCGTATATTATATTTATAGTACATTTGATGATATAGACGATAAAGAGGAAATTCCTATTAAACATTCCGTTTTCGTTACTATAAATTAATAAAAGCAGTGATATAATTTTTAAAAAATGTTTATATTATGTTAAAAATTATTAATAAAATTATTGTAACTCGTAACAATAATAATTATTTATAGAATAAAAATTATTGTAAATTTTATTTCATGCATTTATGACAACAATTAAGATACTGACAGCAAATTATATATATTTATATATATATATATATATATATATATATATATATATATGTATATATGTATATATATATGTATATATATATATATGTATATATGTATATAAATAAATGGCATTATTGCAGTGCCGAGTCATGTCAAATCTTGTACAACGCGAAAGTTATTCAAACTACGAGGATTCTTACTGATAGACATAAGGGCCAATTTCTTTCACTTTAAGTTTTTCTTCTCCATTTTGAAAAGCCTCGGCATTCGTTATATTAAATATATATACGTAGAAGAAGACATCAAGAGGCGGTTTCCTCCAAAGCGTGAAAGCCAATGATCCCGGCGCCATTCTAAGTTTCTGGATAGAGAAGACGAATAAATGTGCGAACATTAATTAACGATTAAAATTTATCCATTAATCAACTTTCCTTCTCAATAATATCTATTAAATGATCATTTGTGCGCACTTGATTGTATTAAAAATCTATTACATTTTAAATAAATAAATGTCTTTTTCTTGGCAAAAATAATACATTAAGTCAGTTATTATATTAAAATGTACCGTTTATACTAATATTTCGTTTCTCAATAGATATTTACATATTCATGTATTTTATTAAATCAACTTTCTTTATTCTTTAATTTGATATCTTTTTAAAAATATTATTTCAATTATAATTAACAAAGAAATAAAAATTCAGTGAAAAATAGACTACGAAAAGAGCTTTATTATAATTTCTCAACAACAGAAACTATCATATTTCTTTCGTAGCGATTACTTTTCTCTCTTTCATGCTTTAATTTTTCATAAACTTAAACTTACTTATATATATGTGTGTGAATATATATTTATAAATATGAATAGGGTAGTTCTAGCATTTTGTTTACTTTCTTAATTAATTTAAGATTTATGCCTTTACATTCAAATTTTTGAAAGTATTACAGATATATTATACGAGTAATATAATTACTTGAGCAATTCTATAATAAATAATATAAGGATTTGACAATGAATTTCTGAAAATTGTAATAATCTCACTTACCGATGCTAACACTGTTTTCACTGGATCAATTAAAAATATTATTAATGCTGAAATACTGCAAATTGTTCCCACAATGAATAAAATAATGCATTCTGAAACAAACAATATCTTTCTGTAAAATTCACTCCCAAGTATTTAATATATTTGACCAATTTTATAAAATTCCGATAAGAAAAATTATATTTTTTTTCTTTTACTGAAAAATCACACGTCAAATGTAAAATAATTTTATATATTTATTTAACATTATATGAAAATTAATAAAAATCAGTTTTCCAAAAAGCAGTTGCATATATTTTTCATCGATGAGATAATTATTTAATTAAATAATGAAAATTTTCGAAATTCCTAAATATATACTTTTTGTTTAACTATCTCTTAAGTCCATTTTTCTACAAATATTATAAATGTTAATTTTTCAAAAGAAATAAATTAAAGGTATCACAATCTAAAGAATTATCAATGAAATGAGTATACAGTTAATATTGCTTGTAAAATATAAATATTTTGTCACAAATGAAAATTAGATAACTATTAAAATATTTCATTTATTAATAAGTTTAAAAAAAAAATACTAAGGATATTTAGAAGAAAAAATTTAAACAATAATGAAAAGAAATGAATTAAAATTTGCATGTTTTTATATAATTTTGGCGTTTGTTTAATTATTACGACTTTTAACACTTTAATTTATAACTATATGTGATGTAATTGTTGAATTTTATTAATATTAGAAATAATTCTAAATATATTTTTGTAGGTTCGTAAAACAGAGGTAGATATACAAATTAAAATATAAAAAATTATAGATAATTTTAATGATATAATTTAATTTTATTTAATCAATAATTTTAAATCACTGCTCTATATGCATTTCACTATAGTTTAAAGTACATTGAATAATTTGCCGATTACATACATTAGAGAATTACTATGCTTTCAGTTTAAGTAAATTTACATTAATTAATTAAACGTAAATATGTGTTCAAATTTCGTGGTAAAATTTGATTACATATAATATGAAATACAAAGTCCGTTACATTTTGTGTGATATAACATAAATTGAAAGCACAAAATATAAACTAAGTTTATTTAATAATAAGGAAGTATTAATGAATTCTTATGAGAATTCTTATACATGATGATTTTTAATTGACGAATATTAATAATTATATTTTTAGTCCTAATTAGTGAGCATAAATATCTATTGAATATCATATGGATGTTTTTGCTTGATTTCAAGCAATTTTAACAATAATTTCTCTATGTTAATATTAATTTGGAAAAAGGTCGTTCGCGATATGAGGAATAATCATCTTTAGCCAATTTATTCGACTTGTAATTATTTATAGCTTACGGCCAAAGGATTTTAGCTCAGCAGATTTAAACTGCCTTATAAATCGTTAAAAATTAGAATTTTACAATGTACTTGCTAATATTTATCTTATTTCTTGATGGCTTCGCGATAAATTTCATTTTATTATTAATTCTAATAAACCTTTAACACCATGGAAACTTTCAATGAATATTCCGATAATTCTGTTATCTCTCGTTTATTTTGATATGAGATTAAAAACAATTGTAGGAACGTTTCGGTTAGAAGAAGCTACTGTTTTTTGCCTTGAACTTTTATCGTCGCGAATGTTTATTGTGTCGTGATGGCTGTTTTGTCAGCTCGGCGTAATTGACGAAACGAAATGTGTCTGCAGCTTAATTAAATGGATATCTCTGTATGAGAATGTAAATTAGCTCACCTTGACACTTGAATGTCAAATTTACTGCGCACATCTGAGAAAATAGTGTCAGAACGCGAATAAATATCTTAATAACAATTTGAGATATCATATGTCTGCTGATGTTACCAAGAACTAATAATTGCATGATCAATTTGCAAAGATTTTATGCATTTAATACAAGGATGGTCAGCACTTGTAATATATTATTTAACAAATAATATAATTTACTTGAATTTTCTAAAAACCCTTGATCTTTTATATTAAGAAATAAACTCACAGATTGTGTTTTCTAGAAAGATGTATGTATAATTGTGTAAGACCACATTGCCAATTGAAAGATTATCTGTGCGAGTAAAAATAATTAAAACATAATGCTTCGATAAATATTAGAAGCTTTAATATTGGAATTTTTAGATCTGTTAATAGCCACATTGTAATTGCACGGGGAGACAAAATGTTTTAAACTGAACTGGTAAAATAACTTTGATAAATTACGAGATGAAATAATTGAGCAACGGTAAGAGAACAGAAAATTGAGCTGAGAAAATCTATTCAAAAGTAAAAAATTAATTTGTTTAAAATTGACTTTGTCATGTTATGAATGGTTTTTATGTCAAACAATTAAATATTATTGACTTGAACGTTAGAAATTTTTAATTGTATCTTTCCCATTTTTATTTTCTTTACAGTGCACGCAAGATTAGGAGTAATGTCCAGAAACAATACTTGCACAAAGTTTTCAAAAGTTCAAAATTAATTAAGCAATACGAATTATTCATTTTAGTTTAAATACAGTTGTTTCGGTAGTAATGTTTATGATTTATGTAAGCGCCTTTTAAATGTATTATTTTGCAATAATAAAAGAATTTATTTATAAATTAAGTTGGGCTAGTTTTATTTTTATTAATATTTTTGTAAATTAAATTTGTGTTAACATCACATTAATTCTCCTTTCTAAAAACTTCACTCAATTAATATTCCGATAAAAATAATATCCAATTTTAATCTAGAAGAAAAAAAAAAGGTTCAAATATCACTGACAATTAATGTAACTATAAATTCGATAAATGCTTAAAAACAAAAATTTCCGGTTCAAAATCCATAATAAGACCTCATTTATTATACAATATTATATACATGCCTTCATAGTTTTGCTCCAAACTCCCTTTCGCTTAACTGTTAACATGAAAAAATACAATATTTATACACTTATAAACTTGTTTCTCAACCTAAACAAAATTCAAAGCACTCGATAGTATTACGAAAAATTGATAATATCGTGTATATAAGGTAATGTGAATTTATCGCGAGTATAGATGATCAATGTTTTCCAAAAATTAACAAGACAAAAATATGCAAAAATTTATGTTACTTTTTAAATACATCAATAATAACTAGACAACAATATGAAAATGTGTATTGTTATAAATACTCTCGTGAGATACAACTTCTCAAGTCATGTTGTCGTATTTGAATATAATTACGTTGATACATTTTTATTCAATACAAGATAAATCGTTTCGATTCATTATTCATTGATGTCTACGTTTATGGCCGCGTAAAACGAACTATCGATAACAGCGTCCATTAGTTAAGTGATAAATTAATGAGAGAAAATTTACAATTGATTTTTTACTTATTAATTTTCATACCTAAATATAAATTATTGATATAAATTACAACCAATAAATTAATAATTACACTTAAACTTCATTATTTATATGGAATCCTTAATTTATTTATGTAAAAACATTTAAGATTATACATGGCCTGTAATCCTTCTCTAATTTCAAATTTATCAAATTATATACAAATATAATAATGATATTTAGCGTCGATCACTTGGTAATTTTTAGAATTTTAACATTTTAACTGTATAATGCCTTAATTTTAAACCACTTTGACCACATTACTTAATACAAATTTAAACAATTTTTATATATGCATTACTATATGTTATTGCAATGTTACACCAATAAATATAATGAATTGCTCGGATTAAATGATTAAATTTTTGTATTAATATATCATATGAATTTCACGTATATTATAATATATTAGATAAGATATATATGGGTTTTATTAATATTTGTTTAATGACAGATGTTAAAATGCTCTTCGAAATTCTAATGATGTTTTTTTCGTTATTAAAAAATATATATAAAAATACAAATACAATATATATATGTATATGTAATATAATAGGAAAGGAAATTAAAAGAAAATGTACATATATTTATGGAATATTAAATATTTATGTTTGCCAATCCTCAAAGTGTACACATATCAATTGTAATTTTATTATATTAAAAAGTTTTAAAATAGTTTAAGCTACTCTCTTATAACCGAATTTAGATAAAATTTAAAAATGTATAATTATCCAAAAATCTTTTACAGGACACTTGAAAAAAGAAATAACCATGTAACGGTATATGTAGACCGGTTTTTTACATTCACAAATTTCTGAAATTCGACGTTGTATATATTATGATAATTATTATAAAATAAAACATCTGTATGTATAAATTTCTATTCAGGTGATCAAATATTTGTTTAATTAATCACATCACAACAAATACTGATTGCAGGATATTTATATAAAATCTGAACAAAAATAAATAAGATGTAAGTTTTTATTAGTTACAAAGAATATATTTCTATATTTTTAAAAATTTTTTACGCAATTTAAAACAATTATTTCACTTTAATCAAGTAAAAGCAGCAGAAATGTCAATTTAACAATCTCGAGACACGAGAATATCTAATTTTCTCTGCTGTAATTTGCTATTTAAAAAACTTGCTGGTATAATAATTGTATAGACAAAATTGATAATCAAGTTTATAATTGTAATAACAGACTTCATTGCAATAACATCATAATAACGTAACAATAATAACATGAAAAATCCGTTACAATGACATTGAATATATAAAATGTTTGTGACTGTATTGAGTACGATTTTTTATTCGCTGCCTTTGAATTCTTAAATTCTTATGAGAGTTCAATAAACCGAAGGCCGTTTACACCATTATTTAATTACATTTTCTGTAAATATTATGGAAATATATCTTGAAAGAAGTAAGACCTCAAAAAAAAAAAAAAATAAAGATAAAGGACGGCGCTGATTTTAATTGCTAATTATTCATATATTCAGTCTCATGTGAGTAAATGGCATTATAAAGAGATTAAAAGTCAAATGGTTAAAAGTTTGGGATCGAATATCTAAAAGAATTTATTCACGATCCATCATCGTGTACGCATTATAAATGTATTTATTTTTTTACGAAAATATTTTTGAAAAATATGTGTTTTAATTAATTGTGTTAGCGAACAAAATTTAATCAATTCACATTTCATGTACAGCTTTACTGTAATATACCGCAATTCGATAAGTTCTCGTTAATTCTCGTTATTATCGGAAACAATTATACTTATCAACAGTTTTTTAAAATTCTTTCATCATGAAATAAACTAATGATTAAGAAGTTTGAATTTAATTGAAAAAATCCAGCTACTCATTCCATCATCTAATATATCACATTTTTGCTTTTTAAATGTAACCACTAAATTTTATGCAATTAATTTTATTATTGAAATTTAAAAATGACTATTCAATATAAATTGTAAGGATTTCTCGTTATCTTAAAAGTCGAATTAGAAATATTTTCAAACTTTATTCTCTCATATTTTCTGACTACTTACTTTTATATTGTTGGAATTCGATGAAGGCCTTCATTACTATTTCTTACTCTATAGTCCCAGAATATATTAATCCTATCTGAAACCAGGAAAGAAGTGATTAATGCCATTGTATTGAATATTTAAAATACCTATGGCAGAATCGTTAAAAAATCTTATTTCTAAGAATATTTGGGGATTGCAAATTACATTAGATATGTTGATTAATGCTTTTAATTAATGAATATTGCTATTCTAATTTTCTTTTATCGTCGCTCATTCGTACAATTAGTTTTTCAAAATTAATTATTGAAACCTAAATATATATTAATATGGTAATTTTATTTGTAATGCAAAAACTGAGAGTTATAATAATTTCATCTATTAGCATATACTTTTTATATTATGATTTCAATTTTTATTCATCGGTATTATTATTTAAATTAAGGATTTGAATAATTATAATAATTCGGTGAAATATTCACAACAAAAATTTACGTAAACTTTTATGCTTTCGAGCTTATATATATAAAAAATAATTGTATCTAAAAATAATGCAAGTGAATGTGTAATTTTTTTTTAATACTACCAAGCTATAATAAATGACATAAGTATTGCCATTTATGTAAATAAGAAAAAAATAAATAAAACATTTGCTATGATACTGTTAATAATAAATACATTTTTTACAACATACAACAAAATTAAAGATAATTTACATGTATTTTTCAATAAAATTCTTAAATAATGTAAAACTGAAAAAGAACTATTTCCTTGCATGTGCAATTTTTGTTATCGTTGAAAAAGTCTAATTTCAATTAAAATGGAATAATTATGTAACGCATTATATATTAGAAATATATATATATATATATATAAAGATTATTTTAGATCTGCATTCCCATAAAATAAAATTTCTTAATCTATTTTTATTAACCCTTTACAAATTATATAAGCTACATGTAATATTCATTCAATAAATTTAATAAATTCAATCGGTTCAATCAATTTAATCAATATAATCAAGTTAAGATTTTTAACAAACATAATATATTAATTTGGAACAGCGTACTATAATTTTATATAACATTTTTGTTGCCGAGACTAAAATTAATTTTCAACAAAACAAATTAAGATATTTCTAAAGATAAACGTTTTTCTAAAATTAAAAATATATATTAAGCATATGTAAATAACTATTTGATTATTATTTTTTATTATAATTTTTTTTTTTTTTTTTAATTTATCATTTTGATTAAATACTATCGCCTTATTTATTTACTTAAATGCTTAAAAATAAAGAAATAAGCAGAAGGGATAAAAGTATTTTAAAATAAAATATATACTTTATATGGATATGAAGTGTAATGCAATTAAAAATAAAAATATTTAGTTATTATTAAATCTTAAAAGAATATATGTTAATAAAAACTAATGTTACCATACATTATTTATTATTCATAGTTATAATTAAAAATTAAAACTTTACATAAAACCTTTGATTTAAGATTATTATAAATTAAAATATATACACGTATTATAAAAACATTTTAAATTGTTCATTATTAATTTTTCATAATTAATTTCATTATAAATTTATTTTCTATTCGCCCATTAACATGCCGATATTAAGCACAATATTATTATTTTTATATACGCGATTGTATAGACTTGTTTGAAAATAATTTTATAATACATGGATAACAAGGTGGTAAATAAATTAATATAATACACAGGAAGAGAAGGTGGTAGATAAATTAATTTTTACTCCAAATATATAGCAAATAAAATTGTAAGTATAGCACAATAAGGCAACTTAATAGATTCATTATTAAATTACTTCCGTGTAATTACAAATAGATGCTTGAAATAATGATTATTCTAATGGTTTTTTGTTTTTCTTCTGGTGCTATTTTGATAAACTTCCAATTTATCTCTTTCAATGCAATTGAAATGGATGATAGAATACAAAAGATTTTATCTGATAAATTCAGCTGGCGTTATCTTTCGGTAATTATATAGTTTGCATCCCATAAATAAAGCATTGCAATTCAATTGCTTTACAAGCAAATGTAGTTGTATAATAAATATCTGCTAGTAATTAGATCATTGTTCACATAACTTGAAAATACATACAGAAGAGGTTTTGCTATCCATGTAATATAGAGAATTTAACGTTTGCCTTATATATTAGTGAAGAATGTCAATAATTATAGATGCCAGCAGCCAAATGGCAACGCGATGACTTAATTTCATTGCACCAGCAAATCCCCAATTATGTCGATAGACCTTAGATAACGCATTTTGACGATTACGAGGAGAATCAATGTGGACGTCACTAAAATCGTAAAGCCATGTAGGACTTAGGACGACCGGACGATGGCTTCTTGAAAAATTATGTAAGTAATTACAGGCTATTGATTATGCAAGTATTGCCAAAGCTTGGTTATGCGAGTAAGCGGTGCTGGCATACAATCCATTACGTTGTACACCGATACATTTAAACCGGTTCGCATTACTCTCTCACTCGCCTCTCTCACATACTCTCACTCTTTTTTTACATTGCTCATTATCTCTCACTCTCACTCCTCCCTTCCTCGCTCACTCGCTCACTTGCTCACTCGCTCTCTCTCTCTCTCTCTCTCTCTCTCTCTCTCTCTCTCTCTCTCTCTCTCTCTCTCTCTCTCTCTCTCTCTCTCTCTCTCTCTCTCTCTCTCTCTCTGGATTCTATCAATCGGACTACTATCAATCCATACATCTAGCCACTTATCTATTTATCTTCATCGATCCAAAATAAATAAAAATGAAAATTGGCAAGAACATTAATATATCAAATTACCAAGAAACTAATATGATTAAATGAAATTATGTACTACTAAAATAGATTTCAATACTAAATCAAATAGTTTTCAAATATAGTACAACTCTTGAAAAAAATAATAAACGGGAAAGTCCAGTGTATTTTCAAGCCGCGAAATGAAAATATTCAACTAAACGAAATATGGAGATAAATAATAATTTCTAATGAATTTTGTTTATATATTTCAATCATTCGAAAGTAATTCCAAGTATCTGGTAAAAAAGATAATAATTTAACAAATTTTATAATGCCGGAATTATTAAGAAACTATTTAAATAATTAAAATATACTTTATTAAAATAAATATGAATCTAAGCGAATTTCTATTAACTTTTAATGTACATTCTTCTTGTAAGATGTTAACAAATATAAAGAAAATTTTTAAATAAATCAATTGACAATGAACGAATTTAAACAAATAAATGTCATTTTCTTACCAAAACTGTTCCAATTTTCATCTTCAACTGTACAAAAAATTCGGTTATAATTCAATCATTTTTAAACTTCATAATATTTTGCGAATATACTTAAAATATATACTATTTTGTATCTCATTCGCAAAAATTTACCGATTAGTGTAATATATTTAATGTATAACATTTAATTAATAGTTAAATAAATAGATAATTTTTTATAAAACATCTTAATAAAATACAATTATTTCATAAAAGAAATTGTAGTTTTATAAAATTAATCTAAACATGTAAAACATATTATTATTGAAATTGAATTGAAATTTAAATAATTAATTTTTTCAATGAATAAACTTGGCTTATTCAATATATTGTTAGCTTACTTGAGATACAAAATGTATGAAATATATTTTCATTTATAAATAATAAAAATTAAAATGGGTGAAGAAAATAATTTTGATACATTATTATAAATTTTAAACAAATTATTATTATTATATTTTATATTAAAAATTAAATATTATTAGTTATTATTTACTTTCTATATATTAAATATAAATAATATTACGTGTTGTATTAATAATTGATACTTTTAATGCAATAATACTTAACATAAATAAAATTGCATAAAAATTAAAATAGTAGCAAATATTTAAAAACTCCAATAAGTGAAATTTAAAATATTTAAAAATACATTAATAAATATAGTTAACAATTCAAAAGAGTGCGCGTACGTACACTTATATGCACATACGTCAGTACATTATTATATTTTTCATAAGTAATGATAATATTAGTAACATATTTAAAATAGAAAATATCAATATAAAAAGAATATAAAATTTTTTAAATTAAAAGATGAAATAAAAAAACTATGTGATTATTGTTCAAAATTAAATTTACCCCGACTTTATAAACCAAATATAGTAATATGGTTTTACAAAATGTTCTTTTATCAATTTTTAGAAATTATTATATATACTAATAAATTATAATTAAATAAATGAATTATAGTATTCTTTCGTTTTGTAATGTATCATTTAATTATTATTCTATACTTTTTGGTATTTTTCATTTTATTTAATCTATACTTTACTATTACATATTGTTTACAATTCTTCATTGTGTTTATTACTGGATTTAAAATTCTTTCTTCCTTTTTACGTAATATGATGTACCTTACTTTAATATAAACTTCATTCGCGTAAATATTATAATAAGACTTGTATGAAAATATCTTCAACTATAATAAAAATGTAAACATTTTTATTTCAATAAAGTTCAAGAGTAAGTAGAACTTTAGCGTTGAAAAAAATATTTAAATTTAAATAATTAGTGGTAGTGAAATTAATTATTCTGTACTAATAATTGAGGGTATTTGATAATCGCAAGATATGTTTTTTTTGTTTATTCGACCCTTTGTTTATAATAAAATTTATCAATATATAAGTAATAAAAATATTGATTATTTATATAAAATGTCATAATTATATCAAATATAATATATACAATAATATATACAATCAAATAAATATATACAAGTCTTTTCAAAATGTTAAAAAAATCATTAAAGATAATACAAATTTAATTCAATTTATTACAAAACATATGAAAAAATTAATATATCTATAATTTTTATTATTTTAAATACAAAAAATTTTCATTTTAATTAATTCTATTATATATTGCCATGCAAATTATAAAAAATTCTATTGATTGAATTTTAATTGTAGATTTTACATGTAAAATAAAAGTTTTAAAAAATTTATATTTTATATTTATCAGTTTTTATTTGAAAATAATATTTAAAATATTATAACCAATGTTGATATATTTTAATTTTCTAGATAAAAATATAAGGAAATTATCTGAAATTCTGAAATACAACAATACCTCATATTAACAGATTCTTCTATAATAATTAATTTAGATGTTTTAGTATCTATGCATAGCATCAGTTTTATATAAATGCATGTGTGTGTATATATATATATATATATATATGACTTTAATATACAATTTTTAAAGATTTTATAGTAAAACTGATATTTCGATTTAAAAAACTTAATTCTTATATCAAAGTTTTATATATTTAAAGAAAAAATTTGGAAAAAATATATTTTTTTTTGTATGTCTTTTCCTTAATTATTCTATGACGTAAAAGAAGTAATTAGGCACTTTCTGATTTATAAAATATTAAAAGAAACTATTCTCTTTGAATATCAAAAATTGGTATCAACTATAAATTAATATTAATATTTTAATTAAAAAATTACAAAACAAAATTAAAAAAATAATTATTATATATTCTTATCGTAAACAGACTTTTTTTTATTCGATATAATTAATTTTAAAAAATATTGGATAAATACTGATTTGCTTATGAATTGTAAAAAGATCACATATAAAGGTCCATTATTATACTATTTAAAATTATTAAGCTGAATATTTTCAATTTTAATAAATAAAACAATAATAATAATGCTTTATATTATCAATACTATAAGAACATAAAAAAAAACATTCAATATACATTTAGTGATCCTATATAATATTTGTAGACATGAGCCTAAATATCTATTAAATGCCTTTTCACGAAAGGTATCTATCATTTCAAAAAGTAGAAAAAGAATTATATTCGCAACAAATACAAATTTTTTCTCTTAATTAATTTAAAGAAAAATAGTAATATTTCATATGATTTTTATTCTTTTAAATTATTTTTAATTTGAAATAATTAATATATTGTTTTCATGTGTTCATGTGGCCAAATAATGTAGCGTTAGAATTACAAAATCAATTAATTTCTTAAACAAATGTATACTTTTTAACAAATATATTGGCTAAATTTATTTACAGCAATGGAATAAAAAACACATTTAGTATACATTTTCCTATAGATAATGGAAATTAATATGCATGACTCTACACCAATAATATTCCAGCTCAATAATAGAAATATTATTCTATTATTAAAAATATTATGCCCAGCAGTTGAAAGAATAATCTTAATCGTAATAAAATCAAGGATCTCAATGAAATACAATGCAAACCTTCTTTCCTTCCGTTTCGCAAAATTTGCAGTCTCGCTCGAGCTAATCTAAGCCGGCTTGATAGATTACCTTCTCTTTATCAATAATCGTTCACAACTCTTCTCATACATCTAAATCAACAATTAGGCTCCAGTCTAAAACATCACTGCACTGAAACAACTGTTCACTTAACGTTCAGGCCAGATCGGCGACACCCAGTGTAATGGAAAATCGCCGAATAATAACTACTATCGATCGGCCTATTATAATTGCGCTTAAATTCAAATGGAAATGCTGGCCGAAAGACGCGTGCTCGGCTTACTATTTGAATGCTTAATAGTAAGCGGGAGTGTATTCCCTCTCCTTGGTCCAAAACCCAAGCCAAAGTCCGGCTCCGAGTCCCAGAGATGTCTTGCACGTTCGTTCTCTTATACTTACGGCCTCCTTCTCTCCTCTCACTCTACTCTTACGCGCGACTCGTGCGACCCTTCCTCTCTGCGTGTATGCAAACTAGCCTAATCGAGCACCGACAGCCAGGATCTTATACTTGGCGGGTCGCCTTTTTTTCCAGCCGCTAGACAACGGGCTGCTTGAGAAATAAAAATCTCTATTTAGAGATAAATGAAAAAAAAGAAGATGATGAAGAAGAAGATAGAGAGAATATGTAGCCATCAAATGTAATGATCCTCGGCTGTCTTACAAACCCTCAAATATCACATTAATGATTTCCTATAATTTATAATTCCAGCATTAGTATACTTGTACACTCTTAAAAATAATTCTGTATTATAATAATACAAGTTAATACGTAAATGCATACTTTCCTCGGACAATGATGCCATGTCATAAATTAAAAAAATGATAACGCACTAAATACTATTTTATTGTATATTAATTTATTAAAGCTGATTCGAAATATCATTGATTCGCCTCGTATAGGTTGTATTCTATGCATACAATTATCTTTACTTTTTGCGAAATTAATACAAGAGAGTGACATTTTTTTATCTCATATAATGCGGCTACGTTAATTATTATAAGTATTTTTTTCTTTTTTAAAGACCCTATCGCTCATTATAAGTAAAGAGTTTATGAGAAAAAAAAACATTAATATTATAGATTATTATTTAGATTAAATTATCTAGAATTTAAATCTTATGTGTCTAAAACATGAAAAATTTCGGTTATTTTAACATATTTTATAAAATTATGAATAAATCATATTGTTATTTTATTGTATATAAATCATAAAGTTTAAGCTTCACATTAGTATTCTCACACTCCAGTCGCATTTGATTAAAAATATAATGAATACAATTAAGTATTACTAGCAAAATAAACAGTTAAATCACTTTAAATAATTTTTTTATAATATATGATAAAATGCTAAATACCTTACTTTAAAAAGACTGCCAAATAAAGAAATTAATGTTAAAAAAAAAATAGTTTGGACATAAATTAACGTCAACAATAAGTTGAGATTCAAATTTATAAATGAAAATGGTATTACTTCAACTAAATAAATGTAATGTATTAAACCTATAGTGTAATAATGTAATTCAAGTTCATCGAAATTATCGGTCAAACTCATAGTTCAGACGATCCTTTAATATATTATGTTTTGACAAGTGATCATTGAACTATAAAAAAATCAATTTTACTCGATTCTTTCGACCGCAGAAAATCAAATGATAGCTGGAATATTTATTTGGCTACGACTATCATTGATTTATGTAGTCTGATAATAAATACTTTTATTTTACTGCTGCGATATTAAAAGTAACACTTCAAGTACCAATAAATAATATGTACACTGTTATTATTTCACTGAAAGACTAACATTTTTAATGATAAATACTTTCTGAAAAATATAATGTAAAGTGTCCTTGATGCTTACGAAAAAATACACAGTGATTAAATAAAATAATATTTCTTTATAAGTCTCGTTAAGTTAAATATATTAATTACCAGTGAACTATTATATATATATACATACATGTAATTTTATACATTCATGATACTCTTATTTTTATATATACAATAATAAAAAACGTATGATTAAATTTATTTCTTAATCAAATTTTTTAAAATTTTGACATATTAATTTAATATAATCTTTTATGCATTATAATATTATGTTTTTTACAAAAATTATAGAAAATTTTGATTTTTTTTTATTGTTATATTATATTTTAAATTATATTTTAGTTGTACTATAAAAATAAATAAAATACAATGCATTAATAAATTTTTATATTTTCCCTATTTATACATATTTTAACAATGATCAATGTGGAGAATTTAAGGAAAGTATTGTTAAAAGTTTACAAGAAATTATTACAAGAAGAATTACAAAAGACTATAATTTTTATCATAGTTGCTTTCATTATTTAAATATAATTATTTAAGAAACTTCATAAAATAGCGTCATTTCTCAAAAACATTAAAAAGTAAATGGCAATATATAAATGATAACTATAACAATAATAAATATCTAGAAATGATTAACATTAATATTAACGATTACTTTGTCGCAATTACGAGTAATCTGTGGCAATTTTTCCATATAATATAAATTTGCTTTATCCTTGTCATATTTAGTTCATATTTTCATTGTATGCTTAATTTATGAATTATTGAACTTTTTTAAATATATTTCTGCATTTCTGATATTATAGACACTCCGGTCCATATATTTGACTATAAATTAATTATTCGAGTATTTCGAAATTTCAGATCAGTAATAACAGATTAATACTTTGTTTGTGCGATAATATAAAATAACCATACATTTTGAGAAACTTTAAATTTAAAAATATTTTTAAATAATTCACTTACATTTATGGCTAATGAGAAAATACTATATAATTTGGAAAGAAATTTTGTATTCGCAATTTTCTAATTCATACTGGGTTTCAATAAATTACTGGTCTTTATCCATTGTTTATAAATATTGTACAATGGATAATTTACTTTTTAAAGACACTCAAATTGTCAATAATTATTAAAATATTTATAAATCTTCCCAAGAGATAAAGAATACTATTTCCTCTATAGCTTAATATTAATCTTTACCAATGTATTATTATAATAATATTTCATTGTTAGGTAAGAAATTGGAGAGAGAGGGTAAAATATTTCTAATGGAAAGATCCAAATCGTTATTTCTTATCTCTGGAAACGTGGAATTTTCAAAGCAAATCAACCCTTTCAGAAATGAAATCAAATTTCAAGTTGTATGCCGTACGTAAATAAGAATCTCAACAAGTGCAGGTTCGGTGTAAATTTACTGATTACGTGATAAATGTTGTCGTGGTAGAGCAAGTGAATGAACTGTTAAATATGAGAGAAAGGATAGAAAGAGCAGAAACATATATACTATGTATTAAAGGCAACCGGTACAGATGTTATTGAGCTCTCATAAATATTGACATTTTTAAGCTAAAATATTTGACCATCTGTCTTCAAGTTGACCCAAGTTAGTTTATTGTTGTTTTTCTTTTTTTTTCTTTCTTTTTTTTCCTTTTTAACAATGTTATGCAAATATTTAATTTTATGCGAAAATGAATAAATATCAATTTTTTTTTTATAAATAATATTTCACGTCAAAGCTTTCACATAACAACGCTCATTTCCAAACACACCTTTTTGTATTAAACAATAATCTGTGAAACTATTAATATAAATTGTATACAAATTATAAAAAAAATCAAAGTACATATATATCCATTATGTAATATTTTGGCACAATCTATTTTTTTTTCGCATTAATTATAAAAATATATCAATAAATATAACGATAAAATATATATACACATAGAATAGTAAAAAATGCAAATTAAATTTGATTAAAAGAAATATACCGGTTTATAAAAAAAACTATGAAATCAAGAGTAACATAGTAATTTACAATGTCGCACTACAAAAATACTTTTTATATACTTTTTGTAAAATACTTTTTTACATTATTTTTACATGGTGCGTGCAGATACAAGTAACTAACAAACCCAATGATATAGTTTCTGAATAATGAATATAGTTTATGCTTCTGTAAATTGAAAGCATCAAATTAATAAGCATAAAATTAATCAACACTGACAGAGTGACGCATAACATGTTTTTTAATGATTACATATTCAATGTTATCACGTCATATTTATATTACAGTTTAAAAATAAATAAATTGTACAAGTTTCAATTTATCGTCATATTTCGAAACGTTTGAATAAAAAAGGAAAATGACAATAAATTTCATAAACAATTATTTCAATAAATCAGAACGTGTTTAAAAATTCCCAACTATTTATATATATTAATGTCTATGTTTACAAATACACATATACACACATATATATATATATATATACATGCGTTACGAATTGCATACAAAAAATATTGATAGATTTACATTGAAAAATTGGGATTAGTTAAATAAATAGAATTAAAAATTATGTATACTTTAAAAAATCAGATTTAATAATTCATTGAAAGATAATTCATATCTAACTATTTTTTCCTTAATTTAAAGAAAAAAGGGCTTTAGAGAACGCATGAAATGGAAATAAAATAATTATGTTACTAACTCCAATGATAAATTGTTTTACTCGAATATTTCAATCTGTACTGTCAAACGAAAATTATTCATTACTATTCGCTTAAAATCAAATACGTTTCAACAGCTTTTACAATAAAGTAAATGCAATCTGAATAACCTCATAAAATAATAATATAATTCAAATATTCTAAAACTATTGTATAACATAAATGTATCTATTACATCTTTAAAATGCATCTTTAAAAGAAAATAGTAAAATAAGATATTTTAATTATTTGTTCGTTCAGTTTATTTATTTAATTTTTGAATTCATATAAAAAAATGTCGGAGTACTCATAAAGAAAAGAAAGCTGTAAAATATATTAAAAACATATATTTAAAATAGTAATATTAGACTTATATTACCATATTTTATCGTTTAATTATTATAAAAATTTTAATCTTTAAGCGATTATATTTCTTTGTATATTTTTAGTTTTATAAATGCACTGCAATTACTTTCTTATATTAATAAACATGAAACAATCATAATAATTCCGCTCATCGTTGTTTTTGATTCTCATTCGCACTCTATTACATAAGAATATTTATAAAATAATAGATTTTTAATGGTTTATTTAAGTCAAAGTATACTATATAAAATATAATTGTTAAGTATTGTTATCAATATATCAACAAGACTATTCAATCGATTTATCAGCAAGAAACAGATTACTTAGGAGTAAGTGAATTAAAAATGTTATTGTTTTAATTTCAATTAAGTTTTATTATTAAAAGTTCTTGGAAATGTTTGTTTTTAAAGTCTGCTATTAATAAGATAAATTAAAATTATTTTAGTCAATTATAAATACATATGCAAAAAATAGTAAATTTTTTAATAAGCATTTATTTATACAAAGATCAATGCTCTTTTAATGTTATGGCACAGTCGTCAACAAAATTCCATCAATATATTTAATATGCAATATGAAAATCTAATCAATTTGATTATTAAAATTACAAAAAATTATATATTTACGTATTTATTTCAATAAATATCCATTTAAAAGATGAAAACAAAATTTTTAAACAATTTTAATTTAAAAACTTCTTGCACTCATTGCTCCTTACCTGACTTATCCGACATTCAAATTAACTTTTAATAATAATAATTTTTACGATTTTTTATCAGATTATAATATATAATATAAGTGTTGGAGATATAAAAAGAAATTTTAAAATAGAATTTAAAAAATTATGTAACTCCGTTGGTTTGTACTGAAATTTATTATAATATTAATTATTGTTAAGTAAACGAACATGAATTATCTTATGTCAACAAAATATTTTCCTTCCATTTATTATTCTTAACTCAAAATGGAATAAAAAGGTGTTATGTAATTTTTTGAACCCATTAAAAGTCTCCAGGCATTAAACGAATCTGCATAAAAGAATTTAATTGTCCATTGTGCTAAAACTTGCGCATTTTAATTCATAATCGATAAGAATACGAATGAAATTGTTATAAACTGAAATTATTCTTGAGGTAAAAAATCAAGTAGGTTTATGTAGAGAAAGTCAGAATATAAACTTTCATGTAAATCTAGAAGGGAAACAATAAGAGAAGAATTTCCCAAAACTCACGCAATAGAAAAAAAATGTCATCAGAGCACTCTGTATCGATATATCCATATATATGTATATATATATATATATATATGTATATATCTATGGATATATGTATGTACGCGTGTATGTAATACATTTCAATGAAATTCCATGTATTTTTGAAAGGAGGAATAAGCCTTTACCATGGCGATTGTAATGGACAAGAACCGGTCACTAGAGCATAAGCTCATCAAATCACGTGTCCTCTTCTAAAAACAAGTTAAATGAGTAATTGTGCAAGCTTTATAATAGGGAAACTGTAAGTCGTCAACGTATTCGAAATAATCAATGATTAATTTGCGCATTTCAATATGTAAGATGATGCCCTTGATCGTGTAACTAGCATATCTTCGACTTTTCACATTTAAATAGTAATGAGCCTGTGAGAAAACTTGCCTACGTTGTTTTGTAATGCATAATTATGAAATTGACTAATTGTGAATCTGTACTATTATAATAATATTAATTGACTTAGTCACTCTGAATTTATATGAATTATTACATCTAATCGACTTCAGATCATACTTGTCGCTCGTCAAAATTTTTATAAAAATAAGCTAATTATCGACCTAATTTCCATTTACATAAACATTTGATAAACTATAAAGACATTCGATTGCATTTTTCTGATAATCTCAAACATTAAACATTCCTAATATTTAAATTCATTCATTCGACAAATTTATGTTATCTATTGATAAAATTTTCATCTTTCATTCCTGATAAAAATACTAATTTTATAATACATTTCATCGTAAATAATAATTAATGTGACAGATTTAGATTAAATAAATCAATGTAAATTTTTGTTCGGCGAGTGCTTTGGAGTAAATAATTGAAATATTGCACGAAAGAATTTCTAATAGCGCTACAAAAGTTATAATTTTCTTACCAACTTGTCCATTTATCAATTAACAATTGTAAAAGATCTATATAAATCAAATATAATATAAACAAATGATGAGCGTAATAAATTAGATTATTAATAAATAATGTAAAGAAATGAAATGAAATTATTTAATACTATTGAATGAACGAAAAATTTGGTTAAATTTGATAATTGAGATAAAATTTTGAAATACATTAGATAAAACTAAATATCGACAAATATTCAACTTGCTAATACTATTTGATTCAAATAATAATTAATCAATTGAAAAAAATAGCAATCCTTTGCAGTTATCAAACAAATAGTAGAATTCAAATTCACTAATAGTTTGAAATTGTATTTGTGTATTATGTTTCATTACACAAACTTGTAATGATAGGGAAATTCATTTTGATTGATTTAATTGCTTCAAGGATTGTTGATTTTATAGTCTTGAAATATGCAATTTATTAATAAATAATTATTGATAATGCTCAGTCTTCAAATATAAATGAGAATTAGAAATTTTAACTTAAATGATGATTGTAATTAAATTAAACATGATAATACAATGTAAATATAAATTCTATAAGAATTGTTCGCTATATGTATATGCATACGTATATTATAAGTCCGTATACATCTATATGTAAATATTTTACGATTACGTATATGTGAATGAAGAAAAATTCATTACGCGGATATGTATTACGTAAGAAGTAACTTTATGTACGTATAAAAGACATGTCTATTGCCTCTTATTCATTATGTCATGCATTTAGTTCTTGGTTGCAGTTTTATAAAATATATATATATATATATGTATATATATATATATTTGTTAATCATGATCCTTTTCGTTTTCTAATATCGAAATGTATTAATTTGTTTTCGTTTTTGTTTTTGCGAGTACCATTTTTAGTATTTATATTACATTGGACACGAATCGGTATTACATACAATATCAGTGTGTGTGTGTGTGCGTGCGTGCGTGTACTATTGTTTTAATTAGAAGATCAATGCGACTCGCAATTTACCACAAATGTTTCATTTTATTGTCATTGTAATTATTAGAATGTATAAATTACATTTATTCAAATATATGAAAGTTATTATAACTATAAAAGAGTTTCATAAATTCACTTTTATTAACAAAAATTTATGAGTACTGTTATTACACGTATTTTTACTTTTAATTTTAATGCATCGTAATTTCAATGTTAGATATCTATAAAATGTAATTTATATTAAATTTAAGTCTTCTGGTATACACCGAAAAATTACCAGATTTAAATACATTTAAATTTTTAATTCATAACATTATAACCGTCTATGCTGTAAAATTTATTATAAATACAAATATGTTTTGATTTATCTACATGAAAATATTGCAAAATGAAATTAACAAAATTCAACAATCTAATGTTCTATCGTCTAAACTTATTGATAATTTGATTTAGTAGCAAAACCAATATTTATCTAATGTACTTTTAAATGGATTTATCTTGAAAATTCAAAAAGTTGGTAAAAATGAGCTCTATTTCTTTATGTTTGAAATCAATTTCACGTCGAGAAATGTGTATTCGAAAGTAGGTAGGGCATTTGTGTTTACTCTTTCATCCTTGTTTTAGGAAACGACCCTGAAAAGTTTGGATTAGACATTGTTGTCATTGTCATAAATCATAAAAACAAAGACTATGATATCATAAAGCACATCTCTGCCAAAACTTTAGATTATTATTTCCAATTCTTATTTGAATAAACTGCTTTCAAAACTTATTGTTTCATATAATTTTCTACGTATATTTTTCAATAATTAGCTCGACTTTGTGGACTAACGAGTTAATTTTTTATGTCCATCATTCTTGTTTAATAAAAATGTGAATTATAATGATTTAATGGGAAAAAGGAAGCTAAAATTGTATTGAAAATTTTAAAAGCACGCTAATTGCGTGTTCATTTGTTATTTATGGAACAATTAATATGTAAAAAATTGAACGAAAAAATCCCGTCATAATATTTCACGCGATAAATTTTTATTATCGCTCTATCACTTTGGAAATTGGAAAAAATTCGGCATTCTTATTTAATCAAAATAACTCATTTGATCAGTAATAGATTATCGTAAAAATATCGTCAGTTTACCCTATAATTTTAAAATACATAACTTTCGAAGCCATTATTATTCAACCAATTATTTATTTATTTATTTATTATTTGTCAATTAGCTTATTAATGTACTTTCTTCATACAGAACATGAAATTATTTTTATTCCATTCGTGTTCCATATTCCATTTGTGTATGAATTTTCTTACTTTATGCAAATCAATGAAAATTGAATCCGTTTTATAAATATGATTAAGTCAGTTGTCAGTATAGTGAAAATAATAAAATAGAAACTGCCTTGATTATTCATTTTTTCCATTTCGTCCACTTCGATCATTTATAAAATTAATACTAAAAAGTAAATTAAATGAAGCTCTTAGCATCCATTAATTAATAATCATACCATTCTATTTGCAAATGATGGCTATTTATAAAAATTATAATGGTAATGTAGCGATAGCCAATTGGACCTTTGAACTTATGACGCTCACGTAGTCTCTGGATTCTCATTTATTGCCAAAAGTGTTCCAAGCTGTAAAACGCTTTCCTGCTTTTATCGGCCAATCGTCGTAGTCCTTTGCCACTACTGCAATTATGTCGGGTGTGCGAAATCTCAATGGGCGTAAGTAAGGGAGATTTTCGCAAATAGCACTTTGATTAATCACCAACGTGTACAAATAAAATCTGTAAAATAAAGCATTTCCGAACACCTTTTAACGCCTTAGCTGCCCTTCGATTATTCATAAAAACCGAGTCATTAAGACGCGTGACTTGGAACATCAAAGCCATCCGATCGAACATAATCCTATTGAGCCGATGGAATTTCGCGGTAAAGAAGCCCTCGAGAAAGCTATTTCAATTATATGGATAATGGCATATTGTGAAAACCACTGTATGCTCCAATTAGCCAAACAAATAAATTCAAGTAAAATGCATAATAAAACAAGGACGTATGAAGCAACGAGCCTGCGAACAGTTTAATAAGTGTCAACTTCCTTTAAAACTATTATTCCAATGCAGTAAGCCCTCGCCTTGTGCTGCCGAGCATTAAAAATTCTGCAGCAAAGGAACCCCGCACGTATCCAACAGGGCACTTACTACTACCCACGTGGCTCAAATATAACCCGAGAACGTCGAAACTCCCCCCCCCCCCACCACTAACCACGAGGCGCTATAAGCTTCCGGTCCGATAAATTTCCACCAACTCTTAACAAAGTCTCCCATCTATTCCTCGCACGACCTGCCTATCCCGATCCACTTACAACCCCGTCAACCTCCCCTCCCACCCCCCCGACTAGGCCCTAGCGCGCCCTACTTATGTCCCGCCTTAAA
>JAPYYT010003104.1:0-16047 GCA_030522565.1 Ceratosolen corneri | reverse complement strand
CCTTCACTTTTCCTGCTGTCTCGCATTTTCCTCATCCTCGATCCTCGCTCCGTCTTCTTTTCTCGACTCCCCCCCCCTCTTCCCTGCACCGCCATTCCGCTTTCAAGCTTCCTCCGGCTCCACCTCCCTCCCTCCCTCCCTTATCTTTTACTCATCCTCTGCGATCTTAGAGTGGAAATTTTTTCTTCATTGCGCGAGCATACGTTAACTAAAACGGAAGATTACTCGAACAAATATTTAAGCTTTGCGCTATGCGAATTTTCATCGATCGCCGATCTGATCCGAAGCGATCTTTCAATAAGCGAAAGAGAAAAGGCGCCGCCAGAGTCGGCGGGAGTATAAACGGAGCCTGAGTAAAGAAGGGAACGAGAGATGGATGGGAGAAAATTTACTTATAAAGTATAATTACCAACTTGAAGAATCTGCTAGTCAAATCAGGTAAATATATTTATTCAGTTGCTTCTCGCCAACAACTTATGGCTCATTGAGGAATGTTGAACAAATTGATTCGTCGTTAAATCTTTGATATATTTAAACACTTATTACCGAAATCCACGTTAAAACAAACATACTTGAGACAGTTAGGAAGTTAGCTCAGCTTATCGTAATATATCATAGAAATATTCTTCAAGCCCATCGAATTCGAAATTTCCTAATTTCCATGTAAATTGTACGCACATTTCCTTCAAATACTCGGCATTGAATATTTTCGCTGTAAAAATGTTAAAAAAAACTAGGCGAATGATACGAACAATATTCTAATATTAAATTACGTCTCGGCGATGTGAAATCCCAGTTCTAGAATTGATCGTAAATGTACAAATACACAAAGCCAATCAAGGACAATTAATAAGAATGGCTATACGAGCATAATCATTATCGCTAATGTTAATATTGCACACGCAAACCAAGATGAAATGCTCATCAAAATACAGCCGAATTCGAGGGTTGGATGGAGCGAGTCCTCGTGAGAATTAGCAGAATTCACTGAGACTGAAATTTCTCAAACGTTTAATAGAAATTTTTTTTTGTTTTTAAATCGAAAATCTACCGAGGCACGAGAAAATAGAACTCGCACACGACAAAACCTCAATCCCTTTAATGGAGACAAATCCCTCTTGCGCACTACTCTAAGCTTCCTCGACGACGGCGACGAGAACGCGATGAACAATTTGTAAGAGTATATATCCCATCTAGCCTGACATTAACCTCCCGCACTTGTTGTAAGCCAACAACACTAGCCAATCATCTTCCTTTACTTATTCTCTCTGTGCGCATATCTTTGCTCTCTGCTGTTTTCTTAGTAAACACCCGTCCGCTTTCAACCTTTCACTTTTACTTCACTTTTGTACATGAGGGAGGAGGTATTTGCGATTAATCTTTTTCCCGTAAAAAATCAAGCCAACGTTAATAATGGTAAAGTAACGCTGAAAAATTTTTAATTACTTTCTTAACTTGATTCTTGGTCTTTTTGCAATAATAATTATCTCTCTCTCTCTATATATATATATGTATATTAAACATTGATAATTTCCATCAATTCATAATTATCATACACATTTTGTCAATCGAGCGTAATGCATATATAATGTTAAAGACAAGAGAATCAAAGATACGAATTATCTTTCAATGATTTAGGCCGATGGAATAACAAGTGCATGCATACTCTCTAATGTGATAATAATCACATTAGAATCTGGGGATGAAAGTACCCTTGCAGCAGTACTTGGCCGATCAATTTTTACGTTTCTATATATTGAAAGAGAGCTTTCTCATTTATTCGTATATTGAACAAAATTATAAAATTAATGACCAACATTCGTTTAGTTGGTAATACCTCCGATATTAAACCGAAATTTTTTCAACGCCTCCTTTCTTCTTTCCAAGTGGAAGAAATTTTTTTTTTTTTTTTTTTTTTCCCCCTCGCTTTTCTCATTTCTAGGTCTTTTATCTTGCTTAGACCAGCGCGCAGGAATTCACTGTTTTGTATGCCACGACAAGAGGCTTCTCCCCTTCTCTCACTCACTCACTCACTCTTTGTCGTTCGCCCCACTCCTTGCTCCATACTCTTTCATTCTCCGTTTCGCGTGTAAATGCTCCTCGTAGATCATTTTCACGGTATACTTGTGAAATAACTCAATTTCCTTAAGGTTGAGGGAAAATGAGTTGCCTCGCGCGCTCCAACCTAAAGTGCACTAGGCTAGGCAATTTTGCTCAATAAAGACGTTGCGAAACTTTAAATTTCGCGGATGAAGCATTAACATTTACTGACTTTATTAAAATTTATGCTCTGCTTTATATATTCGCATTGTTTTTGTTCACCGTGCCTTCTAACAATTTGGAGCGATGATGAGATTAAGCGTAGAAAGAAACAAAAGTATATATTTGCATGGATAGAGATATACTTTGTAATATCAAAGCAATTTGCAATGATTGTACTTTATGGAGATCGTAAAGACTTCGATTATTGCTTTAATCTCGATATAAAATATTCATATACGGCAACCATTTAGAAAATAAACTGTAAAAAATTTGTAAGTTACGCGTATCTCCAATGTGAAATAGTATTAAGGTACTCTACCACCAGCTTGCCATGTGAAATAAAAATTTATCCACGAAAATAAAAATAATAATCCATTTAAATAAATCCATCGTATGAGGGTAGCTATTGTGTTGGTGGCAATAGTATTGATAATGTGATAATTTTATTACTTTACGTTGTAATCTGATAAAAATTAAAATCCCATTTTTTAACGTTAAAATTTCACGTATATAACTTGAGAAATTGAGAAATATATAATTGGCCTGTAAACAAGCCCACGATTTATTTCATTTTATAACTAAACTATCTAAACTAACTAATAGTATAATTATCAACTGGCAAATTGATATTATAAGCTTTATAAAAAAAAAAGTATTTATTAAATAATTTTATGCTTTTTTTCTATTATTATAAGTAAGGAAAAATTTCAAAGTAATTGATAATATTATGGCTAGATTTTTAATTTTAATGCATTTATCGCAGATAATACAGTTGGATAAATTATTTCCTCGGCATTTTCAACAGCTCGAGTATAATATTAGTTTAAATATGCAATATAATGAACATAACAACATATCATGCTTCCTCCAACACTTTTTTCCCCTCAAAATTTCTGCGGAGACTTGAAAAGCTCTCGATCATCTGTAAAAACCAGCAAAAGCTTAAACAATGATAAGATAAAGTTCATCATTCAAATTTGAATATAGATTTTATAATAATACAAAGTTGCCTCGAAACTTCTTAAATCTACTTGATCTTCTGCAAAATAGGAAAAGCTATTGATTTTTCATACAACTCTTGCATGGAACTTTTCATTTTGGACAACGACCTCAGATTATCTCAAAAGTTGAAAGTGCAGATTAATCCTGTCGCCGCTCAGAGAAGTTTCGAAGATTTGTGACTTTAGCCGGAGTTATAAGTTATGCTACTTACATTAAATTTACTCATTGTAGCAATCACATCTTTCCACTTGATTGCCCATCCTCTAATATAATAAAATTGCAATAATTGTATAAAAGTGCCTCTTTGTTTCATAATTGACAGATTGACGCGAATTTTGCCCATTGAATTGCAGCAGTAATGTCCGTATTCTTTGTAAAGAACATTCTTTGTAGCACACGATTGCAAAATATTTCACATTTAAAGTTCTCTGTCCAATAATGAATTTGCCATTGTTCTTCCAATGTCCACATCTAATACACCGCAAATTCTCATTTGTCTGTTATTAAAAGTCAATTATAACAATGAGGTACGTAGAATAGAGCAGAGAAGATTGTGCACTTTCAACGGGGAACACTCGTCTCGAGAAATATCCTACGACGGGGGATGTCATGCAAATCTCAATAGCGCAAGAAATTTCTATAAAAATGGAAAGACAATTTCATAGAAAACGACGACCTCTTTTTAAATCGCATACTCTCCACCCCAAGCTGCACTACACCAATGCTCTTGCGCCTTATGTTTGTATTTATATGAAAATATGCGCATCCAGATACGCGCGCGCGCGCACACGCACCCACAGACAGAGACAGAGAGAGAGACACGCCTGTAGCCACGTTCCGATGGTAAATTTTAAAGAGAAGAAACACAGCCTCCTGATCGAGAGCGCCTCGTCGTACCCCCGCATATTTTATAAAAGCGTCGCGGTAGAGGATCATCTACCTGGGATTATCGTGCACTCCACGAGCTGTAAAATTACGCGACATTAAAACGAGTGGCTCCATACGCACAAGTGGAGAGAGGGCTAGGAGATGAGCCCCTTCCTGCTCTACCTCCCAACCACCCTCTGACATCCCAAGGGCTGGGGAGTCAAGGCGTGTAACGGGGCAGGAAAAAAGCGAGTTGCCCAGCGAGGCCAAAGGAGATCTGATAGTGCCGAACATTTTCTTCGTTTTAGGAGGGTTGCGCGGGCTTAAACAAAGAATCTTTATACGTTAATCGCGCGAGGGCAGCATCTGGCTTTTATGAAATCCTCTCCTCGCTTCTGCCCGCGAACCTCGTGCTCTATAACTCGGATATAAATTTCAATATATTTCATTTAATCGTTCCGCCTCTTTGTTTATTTCTTTTCTCTTCTTCTACTTTATTTCTTCGTCCTCTTCCTCTTCCTCTTCCTCTTCCTCTTCTTCTTCTGCCTTTGTTTTCCCAGTTTCACAGCACAACTTCATTAGGGGCTAAAAGAGAAGAAAAAATGGGGGGGGGTCATCAATGATTGGATAGTAATTATGGGTTGAAATGTATGTGCATTGGTAACCTTGGGCACGCTAGACCTTCTTAACCGCCCAATTTGATCCTAAAGTAATCCTAAAAGAAAACGAAATGAAGATGATGACTGCGTAAGCCGAGCATCCCCATTACCTTCAATGTCAATATTTGGACAAAATAGAAGCTTAATCGATTGAATTATTGTATTACAGTTTTTCATTCGCTCGCTCCCAAACCTAATGTCACATGACGCATATTAATTCTCGTTCCTCCTTAATGCCGATCTCACTAATAACACGCAATTCGATAAGTTGATTGAGCATCAAATAAAACCAATGTAGCCGTAACGATCAAATCACGTCGCATATATCGCAAGGCCATTGTATATAACTGGGCCAATATTCTCTCGATGAATTTCGAATTGGAAATGTACGGCGCGTAAGGACTCGGCAATTAGAATCCTATCTATTTATCTTTAATAGAACTGTAATGCGTTTCTGATGCTTACAGCGCGTTTAGATTCCCGTGTTGCTGGCCACTGTAAATGAGCTGCGCATACATCTGAGTCGAGATCATTGAAGCTTCCGGTCGTGTGTGCACATCCTCCGCTCGGCATTTTTGGCTTATCCTATGCGCCCTTCAGCCTATCCTCCTCTCTCTTCCTCAATCTACGCGGCCCGACTATACCAAAGTCAATGAGAGCGCCTTTAATTTCATGCCTAAGCTTTTATCAGAAACTCATTCTTGTTTCAACAACCTTCATTTTTAACACCAGCGGGAAAAGAATTTTATTTTATTTTCAATTTAACGTGGATGAAATTACTTTTTAATTAGCGAATTAATTTATTCATTACCGGGTGGGGGCGGGGGGGGGGAGGGTTTTAAGAGACATCCTGTGCTTTTAAAACAGCTGCTCTCTTATTAAAAAAGATTGTTCAAAGAGCTTTAATAAAATTGACAGATATTTTTTGCTTAAAAATTCATGAAATTTAAAGCACAAACAAATATACACGTATATACTTGTAATATCCTCTCGTAACTTTCACAATAATATTTGTTAAACGCTTCCTACAGCGGTATTTTGTTTTAAATACTTAAAAAACTTGTACATAATAAAATCTCGGAACATTTCACATCTTCTATTAATGTTAATATTAATAATAATGTTTGAATGCCAATTTGGTATTGTTATTTCATAACAATTACAATATAAATACAAACTTACAAATTATTAAACTAAAAATAACTTAAACTGTTTTATCTATTTTTTTTGTCTTGTTTTTTGTAAATAATTTTCAATTTAATGATAATTAATATACGCTTAAAAATACACGTACGAAGCGTCGAAATGTTTTATATTAAATCAACATATGAATCAAATGCAATAATTATATATATATGTATGAATATAAGGTTTCTTTAGATTAATAGAATCAAAATAACAAATATCAATGAATGGTATCTGACAGAAAACAAATTATTTTTAACACGGCATTTAAAGAAAATATTTCTCAAAGTCTTTCATAAATAGAGGAATATAAATTTATAAAATCGTGTTAATAACTTGTTTAACAGCAGTAAGTTGTGTATGGAATAAAGAGGAGAATGTGTGCGCTAATGCATCAAATATCAAATTCTAATACCAAGCTGACATTGAAGTCAAATTTTCAATTCATATTCTATAACGAAAGACCTCTACTGGAACGTGATGGAAACATCAAGCGATTGTATTTTCTTTTATGGGAAGAAAGGCGCGCGTATCAAACGTGACAAATCACACCGCCGCTGCATCACAAAGACTTTTCCCGATCTCAGTCTTGTTTATTCCGGGAATCCGAAGAATAATAGCTTATCGCCGGTATTTTACTATTCGCAACGACAGAGTCACGTTTCTTCTTCCTCTATCGATACGAAACATATCTTCAATATAAGTTATATTCTTCTTATGGACATTTTTTGTTTCATACAAAATATCTAAAATCTCAAAGAAACAAGTAATGGAACGGATTAGAAGGTCAACTGTACGAAAATGTGAAATTAAAGCAAGTCGTGTGGTGGTTTGGTCGGAAGGATCTTTCTCCTCGTATTACTTCGAAAGAATGTATAACGAGTCTGTTTTATGTAGTCGGTCAAAAAAAAACAAAATAAAAACAAAAAATGAGAGACCCAAAATAGAGCCAGAGAGAGAGAGAGAGAGAGAGACATAGGAAGAATATTTATTTTCCAATCTTTCTTCTACTTTTATGAGCACTTGTACTCGTATATACCTTCCATTGAGAAAAAATATATAAATTTTATTTCGACACCCTTGCCTATTTTTAAAATAAATTCTTCGAAATTTTAAAGCAAGGCTTTTTTAAATTATTTTAAAGTTTAATCTTGATATCAAATGCATGCTGATTTAATACATTAACTATGTAATAATTCATAATGAATCTTGCTCGTTTATCTGATAATTTTTTCTTTTTTATTTTAAAATTTAATACAATATTATCGCAATTTATGTTTATTAGGAATTTTATTCATTTACTCGCTCGAATTTCATAAATAACAAACTAATTACAATTATATACATATATATGTATATATATATACGAAATGCATATTATTTATTGGGGATACACTATCAGAGATGATTGACACCAGGATACATTTGCCTAAACTTCAATTGATGCAAATCGTCTGAAATACTTATATTCAAAATAGTAATATAATTTGACAGGACAAGTGAAAAATGCAAATATTAATTGTCCTGAAAATTGCTCGGACGAGCCGTCATGTCATTCTCAATGACAGTGGGGTTCAACACTGTGTACGCATGCGACACGAGAGCTCGCGATTAAATGAAGCGATAATGAAGCGCGTTATCGGGAAATTGCTAGACTTTCGAGATTATAATCTGTCAAGCATCGCGTCAGCCATTATTGAGTTTGAAATGGAAATGCTAACTTGGCCGTTCAAATCACGTGACGTTACAACATTCAGCTCTCGTTCAGTTATGATGCTTTCGTAATAAATTGTTATTCTTTCTGTGCAGGAGATACTAGTTTAATAATATCATAGGGCCTCGTAAAATCCAGATAAGCCCTTTGAGTCATTTGACTGCTCGTATAATATGCAATTAATAAGCACTGAAGCTCGCGGGAGCGAAGAAATAACTATAATTATAATGGATTGTTGTTGTTATAAATTCGAAGCATCCTTTCTTATATAAACGAGCAAGTTATATTTCATATGAAAATCTATTATTATATCCGATAAAAAGGACGTAAAGTATAAATATGGAATAAATCATCTAACAGTGACTACATTGTCAATAAATAAGTCAGTTTTTCAATGTCACGTGTTGCTGTATGAATAGTGTCGAAATCAATGGAGCTTTTATGAGTTATTCGTCGTCGTATATCCATTTACTTGGAACATTTTCCGAAATCACCTTATCCTCGCGATTTAATACATTTCCCAATATAATGATTTTATGTTTTGAATGTATAATTTTTGATAATAAAATCAACCATTCGATTGGCGTTTAGTGAACTACATACGTCCTCGATGCCCAATTATTACACATTATTAAAATATATTTTTTATATCATCCATTACCTGACTGCTAAAGTAAATTTTTTATTCTGACGGTGTGCGTATGAAAGGCCAGTTACATCAGCACAACAGCGAACATTCATATCAAGGCTGACAATTAGGCCCGCCTGGCCCGAGGCACGAATCTTGTGCAGCCACACGGTGTCGCTCGCCCTAATCGTTAATCCCTGGGACTGTGTCGGCTGATTTGCACAAAATGTTACGAAATTACCCTCCCTCGCCCCCACCAAGCCCCCCACTCCCGCCCGATATCCCCCCCCCACTCTCTCTGCCCCCCTCTCGCCGTGCTTGCACACCGCCGTGCAATGCATCACCGTTATTGCATTTCCATATATAAACCTTGAAATATTGTCGGTCTTTTAGAGCGCTGCTATAATGATATTCATTTATATTAATAGATCAATCTGTTTGGCTACTTTGTATCCAAGTGCATTTCATCTAACCTGCAATTACAATACAAAGTGTTACTTCGAGAAATGAGATCTTTGTAAAATGTGGTCACCACGTGTGGTTACAAATGTTTCGTATGGTCGCATCAACATTTTACAGCAGCAATTTATGGAAAATTATGAATTCAAAATGTTATTTAATGCGAGTTAACATTAAGGATTCGTTGAAACTAATTTATACGGACTTGAAAGAAATTAGTTTCAAAAAATGATTCGTACGAGCACTTGCACTTAATTTTAATTTAAACATATGTAGTTTTTATTTGTGTACTTGCCAACTTAATACAGACATATATTCAGTACAAATATCAATTAGTTATACGCGTTATCGATATAGGAATGTTGAAACATTTTGCCCATTGAATAACGCGCATTGAGCAAATGTTTCGAATCGGATAATTAAATTATTTTATTTAGATATAACCGATAATTTAACGTGTAATAAAATTACAGAAAATTACAAGTTTAATTTATGTAAAATAATTACCCGCGAGTATTAAATAAATACGACAATATAAAAATAAAATAAAACGAATGAAATTTATTATCATGAAGTTTAAAAGAATAAATAATACGAATAAAGATTAGGAGAGTAGACTTTTGACATTAGTGATGGTACAATATATGTATATGTATATGTAACTTGAGACAAATTTTTAGTAATTATAGTAGGGAAAGGGGGCGAGCATTGTAAAAACCACTTGATCTGCGCAAGTTGTAAAATCTTTCACAGAGCGGATTAATGGCCAAAAGATACGCAGAGACGTATAAGTTACTTCAATAACCGAGTCATTGTTATTGCTCTTTTCCCCAAAGAGAATACACAATCTCTGTCGCCATTATAGATCCATTTTCGTGGATTTAAAGTGCGGTAAACGGTACGTAAAATCCGAGGGTCGGTCTAGTCGCTACCACGACGTCTCCAAACGGTTTTAGGTGCAACCGAGCGTTAAAGGTCCGCAGTACACTATTTTATAGACGAAATACTCGCATCTTACGCGATATCCACATAGATTTGTTATTACCGATATGGTGGCTCGAGGTTTTATTTCAACTATCGGATAAACTCCTTACTTGCGTCTATTTATATAATATCATTTTCATCATATTTACGTGCATATTCATACGTGCGAATGATTTTCTTTTCTCGTTAAATAGTACAATTAATAATACGTAATATAGATTAATCTAAAGAATTGAATTATTTCGATAGTGGATTATTATTCATTAATTGCAAGTAAACGTAAAGGTGGCTCTTATTCGCCGAGGCGCCGTGCATTTAATGTTACGTCGCGAGTGATGAAGTGAAAAGTCTCGATATCAAAACTGCTATTATAGCTGGCTGTATTGACTGTCACTCGGATTGTTTGTTATTTGATTACACGACTTTTGCTGGGCATTAAGGCTGAAAATTAAGATCCGAGCATCGATGAAGAGCACCTAGTGTGCCGGTGCGGGCAAAGGTGCCGCTGCGGAATTGCAGGCGCGTTAGGTAAAAGCAGGATGCACTCCCTCATCTAAAGCGAATATAATTAGCTGTGATAGCTGTCGTGACAGTAGTTGCACTCCTCCTCGAATATCGTGTATCGGCTCTGAATCCACCGAGGAGAGAGAATCTCGGTTCCCCAAGGGAAGACGACAACTCGACAAACCGATCGCAATGGCAGCAGGTGACACGATGCAAGTGAAGTTCCCTCCGAGGAGCAGATAGCTTTCATCGAATTGACTAATCTCTCTCGGACTTTCAACAACAGAATGAGAAGGCTAGTTCAGCTAGTTCTTATCTCGGCAAGATATATTATAAGGGGAAGAAGATGGGCAACGACGCAACTGCCGTTTTATTTATACGTAGACATAACGTAGATATGGACGCGAACATGGACCTTGGATTATTCACTCCTTGTATTTAAAATTTGTTACTGGCGTTTTGTCATCAGTGACGGCTATCTCGTTGCACAATCACCAGAAGCAGAAATTTATTTGCTTCTCACTGAGCATCAAAGATAAAGATGACGACGATGGTGACGTCATTAATGTTACTTTGTAAATGTATGATAGAATCCATTGGGTCAGAGGATGCAAGTTCCCTAAATTAGTGCCATAATCATCTCGTATGCGCTGATTATTAAACTCGACATATCGGATTTTGTTTTACTATTTATCACTCTGATCCAACGAGGATCAAGGCTAACGACTTAGGAAGCCAATAATTGAACTTTTGGGCAATAAAAAATATACGAGTATATTCTTTAAGATACGGCATGTAGTTGCTGAATAAGCAGTAGTGAATATAATGAATCGGAAGCTCGATCAATTTTAGTAAATAGCCTCGTAAAAAATATTAAATGTCAATCTATAAACATTTGAATGAAGTGCCTCTAGGGAATTCTGATTCATAGACGAGAGCTCTTGCTTGGGAGGATAATTTTTTTGTAATCGAAATCTCGAAATATGTCAGAAAGATATCCGTAACATTTTCTGTAAAGCCAAGATGAACGCCTAAACACGAGAATATCTCGATAGTTTTAGTGACCGTGTCTTACTTTAATTATCGCTTCTCCCTCAAGATAAGATTTGATCTAGAATAACCGCAGTTAATATAGCAATACTTAATAATAATATACCATTAAAGAAGAAATAAAAGTGAAATCTTATTTATTAATTAAAAAGCCTGTGTATTATTATTGCAAAAAACATCGTTTGATAATATTGTACGTTGAACGGCGTATACATTACATATAACTAAATGTAAAATATAATTAATATTCACCTTGACTCAATTTTTCACGTTAATTTACATTGATATTATTTTGACCAATGTTTTTCATTTTCAGACAATTTTATCAAAATGCCATTAGTTTTAACCATTTACACATAACATTTACAGTCCCACTTTTAGCATAAATAAATTAATTAATAAATCGAACCTCGTAGCAGCCGTATTCATCATTCGTGGCAATTATTTTAAATGCAATTAATTAAAAATAAGAGGAGAGCTAAACGAATTTCGTCTGTGAAGAGAAGTAGCTGACTTTTTCAGGCAACGACTAATAAATTACAGAGATAAGTTTATACTTACACGTGTGTAGTTGTTCTTACACTCACTTTCAATGGGAGTTCCCTTGAATAAAAAAGTACTTCTAAACTTTTCTTAGATTACATAATTTAAAAATTTTTCACAAGCTTTATTGCGAAATTGTTTTAATTCGCAGTCTGTTTGCTTATGCCCCTAAATTGTAAGCTATGAGATTATTCAAGTAATATTGGTCATGGATATATTTAATTATTTACATATCCGAACAACGAAGAAAACATCTCTCGTAATTTTTCCAATTATTTGGACTTGGTTATTAAATCGTATATGTCTACCTATTTTTAATAAAAACGTTGAATTTTTATCTGGAATTATAGTAGCAAATACAAATAATTAAATGAATTTTGTCTTCGTAGTCCATTTAATTCACTTATTAATTATCGCTATAAAAATGATCGGTTTGCGATATTTGAATTATAAGTAAATCCAGCAGAATATAAAATTAAAAATCACGTATAATACAAGTGAAAATTATTATTAAAAAATTATATAATCTTATTTATATTGATAGCATATAATGTATGTTTGTAGCATTAAGTGAGCATGTAGTTAAAATATGTGTACTAACGAGAGAATACAGTGAATCAATAGTATAAGTGCAAAAAAAGTATCATAATAATGTGTGTGTGTGTGTGCACGTGTGCCTCTTGCTTTTCGCGTTATTATGCATCGTAATAATACAGCATATTACATGATAGAACTTGGGTATAATAATAAAATATCGAGCATTGATATTGAAATACAAATACGGGAATAACCATAAGATCTACAACAAAAATATGTATTTATATTTACCTGGATGAAAAATGTGAGCTATTATTGAGCGGCCGAACCATTAACAGACAGAGACAGTAGTAGTTCATAAAGACTGTTCATTTGCCGTTCTTTACATCGAATTTTACGATGTCCGTATTATACGTATGATGAGCTCAACATGCACGTCAACTGCTTCGCGAAAGTAGGTGCGAGGAAAAAGGGCGGGAAGAAGAAATTCATTATTAGTGTAGCGATATGTGACATTACGTATTGTGGACGTTTGGAAGTTGGTAGAGACAAGTAGGACTGCCGAGGGAATTTGATTGAGATCTTTTGAACTCGATGATTCACGCCTGCTCCGTAAATCTCTGACGCTCCCAATATTTTCCACTCTTCCTGACTTTTTATCTTCATCGGACAGACGCCTGACCTCGATATCGACTCTTTCGGTTTTCCACCCCTTAAACATAGTCTATCGAATGATGAAGAGATAGGTTGAGAAGAAATGCCACGAGTATAGACGGAGATAGCCTTAGGGTAAATTACTTTAAGGTTTTATGCTCGCACGTACATCGAGTTGATTAGAAATTAGTCGCGTCATTAAAGATGTGCCCAATATGAGGCAAAACATTAACACGAAAACGTAAGCTTAAATTGAACTTCAACTCAAATTAAGCCTAGTAGTAATAATAATAATAACAATAATATTATTATGGCGCCTTAAGAGCCTAAAAAGATAGTATATTAAAAATTCGAAAAAGTTTCGTGAAAAGTGTTATTATTAATGACTAAACATTGAAAGAACTCAAATTAGCCACAAAAGTCAAGTAGATTATTGTAAAATGCTTTCCTTCCTTTTATCTTCCTATTTTTATCTTCTACATGCAGGTATAGGTATTTTTGTTAAAAGGAAAGGGGTGTGTGTTGGCTATAATTGTGTCATAGGACACTATCGGTAGAAAGAGAGGAGTTGGGTAGGGACGTTGCGACGTATATATAACGTGTAGAGAGGGTGTAGGTGGTAGCCTTAGGGCTTGGATGAAAATGGAAAATGGCTTCATAAATTCAGTCAACCCTCTACAGTCGCGCCACATAATTTAAAAAAGGGATCGCAGAAACATGCCATCTCTATCTCATTGTCTTTCCTAGGAACGATCGATGCTGATGCTCTTTCTCGCTTTCTAGGCAATTCCCTATCCGTTATTTATATTAATATTCATTGATATATACCGAGATATTCGGCTGTAAAGTGTGCCCTCAGAGCCGTATAATTAACCCCCTCGGTCAATTAATTTTCGAGGCTCGAGGATATAGTGAAGAATACGAGAAAGAAATTACTCTTTCGGTAAATTCATTTGCGGCTACGCTTAGAAGGAGGAGGAGGAGAGGAAAGGGTTGATGGGTTCGAGTCAATGATTTTGAGTGGCACTCGTCTATAATCTAAACGGCGATGACGACTACAAGGAACTTTCTTCCCTTGAATGCCGACTGGTACTCGAAATCGTTTTTCACCAAGCTCCCGCCCCCCTCCCCCTCCCACCCATGGCCCATTCTGGCTAGGCTGCTTCCCTCCTTAAGCCCGGTGATCCCTGCTTAGCATTGCTTACTACCCCATCTACACGTGCTCTCTCCTCTTCCTGTCAACGGAGAAAAGCTGAACTTAACAGCACTCGTGAGCTTGCGGGGGTGTAGCCTTCTCTTCTACCCCCCCTAACCACTCGCTCCTCAAGTGGCTACTCGCGGTTTATTTACAACACAGAGGCGAACGCCGCGAGCAGCGAGGCCGATCCTCACCGCCTCGTTCATATGAAAGCATATAAAGGTCGGCTGGTAACTCCGCCATGAACGGCCAGAGCCTGTCTTTGTGGAGTCGTCGATAAAAATTGCACGAACTCGTCGTGCGCACACCGTCGACCACCACCACCACCACCACCACCACGTTCACATTCTCCTTTATGCGTTCTCTTATTACTCTGGCGAGTCGTTAAAGTAGAAGCGCGCTTTTTTAGCTTTTTTAGCGTCCTTACCATTGAATTTCCCATGCAGCGATTTTGTACTCTCTGTTTTTTGTTGTTGTTGTTGTTGTTGTTGTTTTTTTTTTTATACTTTACGCGGGAGTAAGATAAAATGTATTTCAATACCGATAAAAGGTTAAATTTGTAATTCTTGAAAAGTCGAGTTCCTTTGAGCGAAGCGCTTCTAGAGGGAGAGGGAGAGATATTAATTTAACATGGTCGTATTCATAGCAATTCGTTGAGATATAAATGTACGGTTTTGGAGGACCGAATATAAATGGCGAGTTAAGCGCTACTTGTCATATTTTCAATGTATTATTTCCTTAATGAGATGAAGGCCATTGTACTCTTATTAGGGATGGGAATTAAAGTTTGCCGCGGGAAGTCAATGTAACACAAGTTGGGCGAACGAACGACTTTGAGCAACTTGTCGCAAGCCGGAAGAAAAATCCTCAACCTTCAAGGTGTAAGGTGGGAGGGAGGGAGGGGTTATGGAGAGCGAGAGTCGGATCGTCCCATTGGACATGACTTGGCAGAAGAAGCTTTTGCGTAAGGTGGTCGAGGCAATGTCAAGTATAAGAAGTTGGCTTTTTCCGGTTACGCAGAAACTTGTACATGTCAGTCAGTTGAGAGAGGAGTAGTACAGTAGCTCAAGCGCATCGTGTAGTATTCAGGGGATGGCGGCGTGAGAGAGAGAGAGAGAGAGCGAGAGAGTGCCTCGCGATGTAGGACGGGGGAGTGAGGAGGGCGCATGAGGGCGCGTGAGGGAGAGAGAGAGAGAGAGAGTGACCTCGTAAGGTAGCGACTGGCAGCGTGAAATGAGCTGCCAGCTGCGATGTACGGATTTCCCTGTCTTCCTCTTCCATTCTTCTTTCTCTCGGCTCCAGCTCTACTTATTTAACTCGGAGCTCTGAGCATCCGTCGCTTGCTAACGAAATCCAGGAGGAGTGGAGTAGGAAGGTTGCGCGCAACCGTACAGCGCTCGATTTAACGTCGACAATACGAAATTACGCTCACCGCAAAAGCTTTTCGTTATAATTGCTGAAACCGCTGCGGCGTACACCGCTCTCTTGTGTACCACTATTGGATAATTCCTGAAAAAGCTTTTCCCTTTCGACTTTCCTCGAGCTCCTGGCGTCCCCCCACCCCCCACCCCCCACCCTCCCGCCTCGGTCATCCTGCCAAATTGAGCCTTTTCTTTCGTTAAAATAATTCTTTCCTTTTACGCGGTGCGTCAGAGGGACTTGAATTATTCTTTTGCGGGATCGGAAATGACTTGGAGGACAGATAACGAGCGAGCGAGCGAGTGTCCGTATTTGCATTGCTTGGCGAACAATGAGATTGAGATTCTTAAAGCCTGATAAATTCACTGACGCTACGGCTCAC
>JAPYYT010003103.1:0-14209 GCA_030522565.1 Ceratosolen corneri | reverse complement strand
AATGTCTAGTCTCCAGACTATGACACTCTTTTATTCACAGGTTTTCCCCTGCACTGTTCTATTCGTAAACACTAATGATCAGATTACACGACGAAGACGAGACGGTTGGTTTATTATACGGATTCCTGAACACTTATGATGATTTATATGATTTGGAAAAAAGAATTTTATGCTTCTTTCATTAAACGAACGATTCATTAAATTAGTGCAATATTAATTGGTTTTATATTTCCAAGCAACACAATAATCTATTATCTGCTACTAATAAAAAAATCCAAAGAATTTACAAGTTATTTTATTCGAATGAATTTAAAATTCTATTTACATTATATTCAACTTCATTCACGTACAACACTAATCATTACACATTCATCAATACAAATTATACCATATAACAAATTGCCAATATCGAAGTAAGCTATAAATCAACTGTAACTCGAACGTTAGTACAGATATCGCTTAAGTTGCTCGACTATTAATTCTAGTAATTATCGATTAGTAATTAGTCACAACTCCAGATATAAGTAACATAATCATTAACGTGAAAATAAATAGAAGGCCGAGGCAATAAAATTAAGCTTACGTGCCGGGAATGCCGATATGCGCGAATACGTCGAAAAAAATCAGTCGTTTGTCAAAAGTGGGAAACTGTAGCGCAGCCTCGCGCATCTCGTAGCCCAGCATAGATCATCGAATATGTCAAATGCACAGCTTCGAGACATTATTAATCTTCGAATTATGCGAATTCGTTGCCGACATCTTTTTATATACAAACGTGCCCTGCTTATAAATCACAGAGTGACAACTGCTCGCAAGCCCGAGCTCCGAGACAAAGACGAATATGTTGTATCGGCACCTGCGACAAATGCACCTCGGTTATTATGCGTCTGCATTCTTGTTTCGAGGGATACTCCCAACGGACGGATAAGTCAGCTCTACATTGGGCATTTACGATTTTTTCGTTTGATTAACTGCTTAATATCGAGGGTATAGGATATTGCCAGCGTACATTGCATAAATTTTTCATCCGATATTAAATTATACTCGGTCTTTTGAGATAGAGGCTGTAAGAATAAGAAACTAAGACAATGAGTAAAATATTATAAATTAATAGGTCATTGAGCTTATTGTTATCTATTAGATTTTCAAAGCACTGAATAATTTAATCTTCTTCGTGTAATAAAATTAGCCTGCCGTGCATTTTATTAATTTATTTAATTAATTACGAATTGTAAACGCATTGTAAGAAGTCAGAAGATGAAGGTTGTAAGCTTATTTAGCAATTGTAATTTTGGTATGTTCGCGCGTTACAACGCAATTGGCCAAAAGTCAACCATCAAGTGCAATCACAGCTAATTGTTTTTACTTTAGATTTTGACAGCAGAAATTGATATGCCATCCCAAATGCTCAGTATGTGCTTGATGTTTTTAGCGGTCAAGAGCTAAGAGGCATACTTTTATGACTAAGTGTGCATCATAAAATTGGACATTGTTGGGAAATTCTTTCTCGTATTATGAGAGTCGTACAATCTAATATAATTATAATCTAATATAATTATGAATATTAGGCTTGATCGTGATACTCATTGTTATATGTTTTTATAGCTATTATTTTTAAAACTAATAATAATTATAATATGTACCTCATTCAATAAATTGTCCTCCCAATAAATTCTCGCGGGAATTTCAAGTTTTCGTATCCATGCATAAGATTTTATCACTCTGATTTATAATTCATACAGTTTTTCTATTGAGAAAATAGTAGCAATAGTATTTCATTTAGGACACTCGAGTTTATTTCAATATAAAGTACAATAATTTGTAAATTAGAATTAACAAAAAAAGCAATATGCTATGAACAAGCAAAGAAAATACGTGAGTTCTTTTCGTAAAATTTTACACTAGGATAACTTTTATCTTATAGTTTACTAAGCTAATACAGAGTACTCTCTTTTACAAATGTATTTACAGTATTTTCTGACACTTTTTCACTTGCGAATTGCTGCAGCAGTGCCAGGGCCATTATCGGATAGTGTCAATAACTTGTTATACCGTGGCGTACTATAAGCATTTCTAGCAGTCGACTCCTGTTTGCTTTTCTGTGCTTTTTCCTCATTCTCTTCTTTTTCATACTTCTTATTCCATCATGATACGATCCGGAACGGAATTCCGCAGCTGAGAAAATACGAAAACCCTCTTGGGGTGCACACAGCTTAAGAAGAAAGTGGATAAGGTTTCGAGATTTTTAGTTTCTGCTTTTTGGTTATAATTTATTGGTTATACGCCATTTATATATCGCAAAACAATGCTTATAAATTATTAAATCTCTTATGTGTAATATACATTTTAATATTATTATAATCAATATCAAGACCATCAAAATCAAGACCTGTGGATATAGAAAATAAATATTGATACAACAAGGATGTGTGCTTTGAATAATATTTGTAAATAATTTGCTTATAATTTACTAACAATTACAATTTTCATTGTTGATTAAATTTTATATACAATTTAAAAGTGCTTAATACAATAATTATAAGAATAATTTTCTTAAAGATGAATTGTAAAAAATTGGTAATATTTCAAATGTATTGAATGTATATTAATTTTGATAATATGTTGAGTATGAACTTATTTTTAATGAGCTTTTCTTAATTATTGTAAATGTGGATTATCTTATTTCGGCTATTGAAATTCACATTTTAGTTTTCAAATTCATATAGTTTACAATGCTCTTCTTAATTATTTGCTATTAATTCATACATTAAAATGTAATATAAATTATTTATTAAACAATAAATTAAATATTTAAAGCAAATATTTAAAATCTAATTGCTACTAATAAATGTTAATAGCAAAATTATCATGATATTGACTTATTGACAAATTATAGATCAGATTAATCAATGATCAGTTGAATATTTATTTCTCACATTTTATTATATTAGGATTATGATAATAACTAAATTCTAATTATAAGCTCACATATATTCATTAAGATTTGTCGTTTCATCAATACTACTTTTCAATAAACAATCGACATTTAATAGTCAGTGAATTAACGAGTAATACCCAACACATCTTTTTCTTTTCTTGATATTAGTTTAATATTAATAACATATTACAATTGTCAAAAGAAAGAACAACCGAGGCAAAAGTTGTTGAGATATTTTTACAATTTTTGGGCAGTAAATGCTTTCATTTTTCAATATTCGTCTTCTCCAATTCTTTTGACCCCATACCCTAATGGAACGATAAAAAAACTTACGAGCTGCTTTTATACATTAAATTTTGAAGTTTTTCATATTCATATCACAGTTATTCATTTTATCTGGTGAAAATCGATGATTTGTTGAACAAAGTAAATTCATTTTCTGAGTTACTTTAATGGGTATTAAGTTTTTATTTTCATATGGAGTGTTTATTTTCAAAAATAGTTTGATTAAAATGATTCATAGTATTTAGAAGTTTTAACTACGAAAAGTATATTGCATTTGATTATTGTATTAAATATATATAGAATTACTTTTTTCATATTTTTTAATTATCAAACAAGTATATTTGAAATAATTAAATTAATGAAAATTTTTTAAATCGTGTAGGTAAAATAATGTACGTTGATTAATATAAAATTATTAAGAACTTATGGAATAGAATTAAGAATTTTTATTTTCAAATAAACATAGAATAAAATTTGTAAATAAGACGTAATGCTAAATTAAATTTCTTAATATAATTAAGACCATTCAAGTTATAGTTGGTACTTTTTTTTTTATTCATTTATTTAAATTATATTTACATTACATTGAGAAATAATAATGTCAGAGAATAAGGTATTTTTATTAATTATTTAAATGTCTGAGTTATTTATTTGAAATTTATATTAATTTTTATTCATGAAATCTTTTGCTTATTTCAATAAGTTCACGAAAATTGATCATTGTACAACCACATTGTGAAATAAATATATAAAATCACTCGAATATGAATAAACACTAATGTTTTCTCCAAGCATTATTGTACTTTAAAGTTTTCACAATAACATCAAGTATTCATAATAGTTGTGCTTATATTATTTTAAATTTTTTTATTTTATTGCATGTGATAAGATTATCATATTATGTTCATTTATTGTCAGAGAAGATAAATAAATGAAGATAAATATATATTACAGAGAAGATAAATAAATGACAAAACCTTTGTATATAAAGGATAATATATAAATTAGTAATATAAATCGATCAGGAGAGAATAATGCATATTTTAAATATGAATTTTTTTTTAATCTAATTTTACTTCATGTTATTTACGCTTAATGATTTAAAATATTCTGCATAATAATTTTTTTAATTTTTCTTTTCTGGTTTTGTTTAATTTAATATTTGAAATGTTTTTTTTAATTCTTTAATATCAATTGTCAGATTAAAAAAAATTAAAATTTGGAATAATTAATAAAATAAAATATCCATAATATCCTTATCTATGTTGAGAGAAATATTGAGAGAAAATGTACAAAAATTTTATAATCTTATAATTTGATTTGATTTAAAATTATTCCATTAGAAAGTTAATATTAATAAAAATATCTATGTTGCTTATTTATATTTGAGACTTCTAAAACAAACTGGTTTTTATTCAGTTTATTGAGTCACGAAGTAAGATTATTCAATGTGAAAATAATAAAGCTTCTTCTGTATTTTATTTAATAATTATTTTTATATATCTGTGATTTTACATATTTATAAAATTTATATAACTGTTCTTATTTATATTATTATTAATAGTAAAAAATAATATTGGTATAAAATTTATAAAAAATAAAAATATACAGCTTAAGTTGGCTTTGTAGAAAATTAAATAAATTGCAATTAAAAATGTAAAGTTAAGATTATACAATAGTATAAAAAGTAAGAAAATTAAAATTAACTATATGGGTAATAAAATTGTAAAATATTGTCTTACGAGTATTGCTTTACAATTTTATTCTAAATTACATTTAGAAAATTTATCATTCCATAATATGAATGTTAAATTTATAAAAGAATAATATTGATTATAGATTGAAATATTGATTATAGTTCGAACAGTTTATGAAAAATGAGACTTTTAGAAAAAGTACTAAAAATAATTGATTTTATTAAATATCAATAAAATCTTTTTTAAATAAAACAGTTAAAAAAATTATATTTAATAAAATAAGAAATATTGACATATCTAAGATTATATTTATGTATATAGATAAGAATGGAAGCTTAATCTTAGAAGGTTAAAAAATACAGGATTTTGACTTATGATTGAATTGTAATGAATTTCAAAGCAGATGAAAAAAAAAAATAAAATAAAATTATATAACCATGTTATGGAGGCTGTTTATGGACAATAATAAAGTTTGTAATATTGTGCGTTGAGATGATAAATTTATAAGCATTTCAATACAAAGTAAACTGAAAATTTGAAATTTTGAGCTTTTTAAAGTGATGATAAAAGAACGCACATAAAATATTTTTAATATACTCTGTGTAATTAATCATGTAATATATTTTATAAATCTAAAAATGACTGCTATAAATTAATGATTTTTATAAGCCGCTTTTATATACTACTCAGATAGAGTTTATCTTCCGTAGTTAAAATTATATAGCTTATAAACTCTCTTCCTGGCCTGCATTACACAAGAATTAAGTGATGAAAGTAAAATTGAATAAATAAGAGACTTCCTGATATTGACGAGGCAGAAACTTTTTTTTAGACAAGTATCAGCAGTACAACGCAATGTTTTAAAAGTACTTTGATGCTTGAATGTAATTGGTAGTCCGAATTAATTTTTATAATTTTTTTATTTGAACATAATATAAACGAGATTGTTTAATAAATTCATCGTAAAAAGGATAAAGGAAAACGATGGGCGAGTATTTGCATTGATATGAATAATCGCATCAGATATTTTGCCTCTTGATGTCGAATATTTAATTGATTTCAGTAAATTCAATAGTAAATGTTGGAAAATTTTCAAAATAATCTGACAAGTTATGTCTTATATTTTATACATTTTAATCTATTAATATTTTAACTGTTGATTATTTTTTTTATAATTAAATAATACATATTTCAACATATTATTGATCAATATTCAATTATGCAATCATGTCATTCTTTAACTTGATTTTATACTTTTCAGGTGTAAGGATTATACTTTTAAAACAATATTAAGTTATATGAAATTTCTTAATCAAATAAATTAATCGAATATGTATACTATTTTTTTAAAAATATGAATTATCCAAATAAAAATTTAATGTCGTTCTATAATGTCGTTCATGCTTCCTTTACCAATTCTAAGATAGACGTACTTCAATAAAATATTTATATCATTAGCTATTGTTTGGTTAAATTTTTCAAATAATTGATATAAATAAATACAAATGTATAGCTGTATGAAAATTATTATATTTTATGTTTGGGTGGTTGACTCATTTTTGAAAATCTGGTCAAATCAGTTTTCTGGAATTTAAAAACAGTGAACTGTCTATCATGAAGGATTTTAAAGGCCAATCTTTGCAACATAGAAGTTTTCAACAACTGTGTAAAAGATGTGTAAACATGGTTCCATATAAATACACGTCATTAATGTGCTTTACAACATTAGAAACTCGTGTATCAGTGTGCCACAAATATTTTATAGCAATAAATCTAACGAATACATATTTAATTAAATTCTAATACTCTTATGTTAAAAATAATTTAAAAACAAGTGATATATAGCTATTCTATTGTAACAAATCTCTTTTTTAATTAATTTGGAAATTAAAATATATTATCTTAAACATAAAATGTCTCAATTCATTATATTTACAACTTGTTGAAATATATTAACATTTTGGTAGTTTGGAGATATTTTAAAATTAACAAATCTCAATTACAAATGTTTAACGATAATTATAATTGAATTCAGTATTTTTGTCAATGAAATAATTTTATTATTTTTAACTTAGTGCTTCTAATTTAATTAAGAGATGTGGTAGAATAAGATTGTCTCGAGGTTATATAAATGTAGGCTTCAATACCTGTTTCGGAGGACAAATAACAGCGTCTGCTGCAAGTTCCCTCTTGTGAATTATAAGATTATCCTGTAATAAATCACAAGAGCTAATTTTTCATTTTGTCTGATTTTTAAAATAACCCTTATATATTTAAACTTATTGCCAGCTGTATTATTAAGTTCGAATTTAAATAAATTCACTTTATTCGTGTAATCTGATAACGAATTGCATGAAGTAATTTTGATAAAATACGTACGATGAAGCGCGAGAAAAAGAATTATTTTTTTGAGAAAAAAAAACTAAAAATAGAATGATGAATGTCCTGGTGTATTTAAAGTAAATTTTGATATTACATATTGTACTTTCTTCATTATTCAATATTACGTTGAAAAATTGAGTGGAAAATCTACTTTAATATAGATACATTCATTGTTTGGAGTATGAAGTATATTTTGAAATATATAAAATATAAAAATCGATAGAATTCAGTAGTATGGTAAGTTTAGATGTTATAAGTATATTTTTTTAAATTATAGTTATTTTATGTTTCATAAAATATATCTATATCTCGGCATTTCTTCGAAGAATATATGGAAAAAGAATATGCAGAATTAACGAGATATATTATGTTCATATTTTTCATTTCATTTTCGTTTCACTCATCAAATATACACAATGTTCATACTTGAATTTAGAATTAATTAAATAATTTTAGTCATATGTTATCTTTGATTCTTGTCTTCTAAATTTCATTACTAAAATGATATTAAATCAATATGTAATAATTAATTGATGGTATTGCTTCTACTATCAATAACAGTATTATATTAAATATACTGTTCAAATTTTCAATATTCCTTTGATCCTTAACAAGAGTTACATAAAATCATTTCAATTATACTAAATCATATATTTTCATTATGTAATTTATTAATAATTTTTTAATAGTTACTACTTTGTTCTACATCTATATAAGATATATAAGCTAGAGATTTAGTAATTGTTTGACAATTAAAAAATTTCCAATGATTTTTCATTCTATAACTCAAAGCTGCATATCTTCGAAAAAGAAAATAAAAAACATAAATTACTATACAATTAAATTATTTATCATTTGTATAAAAATAAAAAATTAATTGCACATAGACAATTAAATATTAAATTCTATAACAATATAGTGCGAATGAAAAAAAATTTCGAATAGTAAATCTTTCAACGTCCAAACAACTACCATTTACACAAATAGATACTACGTGTACTATTATAATCTGAATTAATGCTAAAATTGATTTTTGTCACGAGCAGATTTAATTATGGCTTCCAATTGCGATACAAACTCGGTTTTCAGATAAGAGAATTAATTGTCAGAAATATATGAGGCGCGATTTCTCGTTGTCCTTCTTCTCCAACAACTTACATTCTGGTCTTCGCTTTCCGTATCCTGTAAACTAGTTTGGCGATGCTCCAACCCAATACTCGATCAACTAATCCAATAACATTCCGGAGAATGGTCTGCTCATTTTTGCTACGTCCGTCCCTCCCTACCCTACACTCTTAATCTCTCTCTTTTTTTTACATTCGCTCGTTCCTTTTTATATAAATTCAAATCAGATGCGTATATATGAGCTGCTGTGTAAGGCAAACAGGGTTTATCGAAATTTTGCATGTGGGCCTCAATAGTGTAAATAAGTCGGATATAATACCAATCGATGTAAATAAGAGTGCTAGTGGACTGAAAACTATATTGCTTTCTTACAAGTGAAATATTGAAAACTTTTAAAACTTTATAATCTTGTTATTAATTTTCATAAAAATTTTCGGAAAATAATCATGTTTTTCGATTGTTTGAAAATATTATTCGTGGAGGTATAAGTATTTAATTACTTAGAATTTCGGGAACTCAGTAACCCGAGTGTGTACTCTCGTCAAGGTGGTGTGAGGGAGAGGCCGGTAGTGGAGGGAGAGAGATAGCAGGATAGAAAGAAATGAAGTCGCATAAGTCATATGTAATACTGTAAAACTGTCTTTATTGGAAACGTACGGAAATAACACTTAGGCATAAATTGAATACCGCGGAATTTGGAATAATTATGAATTATATATCCAGTATCACGTTCATTCTATTTTAATATATTGTTTATATCCAATATGTCGGCGTCTGGACGGATGGTTGAATGTTTAATAATGTTTAGACGTGTAGCCGCGTGGTCTTACATTTAGCTTGGCTTATGGGCGAAAATGATTATTTGCGTCTATATTGCACGGCATCCCGCTGTAGGTTGTAAAGACAGAGAAAATAAATATTGGTTGCTACTTGGCTAATGATGCGCTGGTTCTGCTGCGATCCATCTGGAAGCTGCGTCCCGAGGGGGAAAGGACAGACGTGGGTTTCGAAATGTAGCTTGACTTCGCAGAGACTTGATTTCAGCGTCGGGTAGAAGCTTCTATGTAAAGATAGCGATCCCTGTTGCTTGAGAAACTCTTCTGTGTAAGATCACTGTTCCGGAGACTATTTTAGAGAGACTTTGAAGTCTTGGAGATTTCTGAGGCGCAGGGCGCGTGCTGTTTAGTTTTATTGTCTTCGCCTCGCTCCTTGAGTAAGAGTGGTCATCTTAGCTTTCTTTTGAAAGTGGGAAGTTGTGATGATTGGGTGATAAATAATTTTCTGTTGTCATTGGAGCCATAGACAAATAGTGTCGACGCCCTTAGAAAGAGTAGGGGCGAAGTGGCGGCAGTGAAGTGTTGCACAAATGCGTATTATTATTCAACTTTTCAAATTTCAATTGGTATGTTATGAAAATAGTACGACGTTTGGCAACTACACGGAGATTCCTAGAATGTTTGATTTTGTTTGGTTTTTACTCGGCTCGTATTGCAAGACACGTGATGATCATTTTAGCCATTGTTGAACTTTCGAAGTGCTGTGCGGGGAAAATCTAATACTGTTACAAAATTATTAGCGAAGAAAAGATGTACACGATATATTACAATTATATTCATATGGCAATAACGATTAAAATATTCAAAAATAATATTCAAACAAAACGGTATTATAAAGAGACGATCGAGATTCTATCGGAATCCCGAATATAAAATATAAAAGTATTACTTATAAATATAAATTTTTCTTGTAATTAAAATTGCAGAACAAATATGAACGAAAGGTACTAGCAATTAAAGGTACTGGAAAAAAAGAATAAACAACAAAGCACAGAAAAAAACAAAAGACGATATACATAAACAAAAATATTTCTTCGTTATTATTTCTTTTAATATTTATCTTACATGAGATTATTATTTCGAATTAGTTCAATGAACTATACGCTTAAACAGTAAGAATTAATTATTAGTCTATATTTTTCGTCATATATGTAAATATATAAACGTAAATATATGTGTTAGATTGAGAAACAAATTTATTTATAAGTAACATATGTAAAATGTTTGAACACCTTAAGTGGATAAGGTTTTTCATACAATTGCAATATTAAAAATGGAAACATAGACTATACTCAAAGTCTAATATTTTCCTATAAAATTGAAATATATCTCCTATATTATTATTAAATTAATTAAATATTATTCTCGTCAAATACATTATGATACACATCAATATTACATAATGCAATTTCAGTTATTATCACAAGTTTTCATTTTTATTAATAGAGAATTAAACATTTTTATTCTATTTTAAAGGTAATGGTTACTTTGTAATTTAAATGGATAAATTAAGTGTAAATAATTAGTACGACAAACAAATTAGTTTTTATTCATAAATAACGTTTTCCTTTTATGTTTAATAGCTTATATTTTATTTATTTGTTGCTTGTGGCAAAACAATAATATTTTGAATTTTATGTGACTGTCATGCATAAAATGCAAATTTGAATAAAAAAGGATACCAAATATTGAAATAGTTGACATTAAATATTATTTTATACAAAGACGTTATAGACTTGCAATTTCCTGAAGTCTTATTTCTTCTATTTCTGAGGGATAGAAATAATGAGTTAGATATAAAATGAGAGAGAGTAAGATATGCATCCTTTCTCTATTTTCTCCATGAGTTAGAGTCTGCATATACCTTGTGCTTTTTCTATTTATTGTATACTATCCCGAAAAAGGTATCATGTTTGCATGTAATATGAACTTCGGGAAGTGCACGGGTCTGAAAGAAGCATAAGCAAAACGTAAATCACGCGAGTTTCCTATTATCATTTTCTCTTCATTCTATTCTTACGTGGTTCTCACTTTTTCCCATTGTTTTGCCTTCGCTATTGATAATTCCATCTTTGTCATCTCACTCCTCCTCTTTTATTCTATCATCACATGCATTCTAATGAAGAAAGAACATAAATAGAAAATAGACAGATAGAGAAAGAGAGAGAGAGAGAGAATAGCATTATTTAATTTGAATATAAAGTAATAAAAAATGTAGAATTAATAAAATTGTCTGCGTGCAATGCCATATATACGGCAGTGTCTCAAGAGTTATAAAATACACCATTGTTACAAGCTATTATAAATATAATATGCATATATAAATTTAATAGAAATTGAAATAGAAACTAGGTATTAAATTGTTGAAGAAGTAAACATATTTAGACTTACAGAGACAAAAAAAATAACGGAGAATTAATTATGTATTCTCAAAATACGTAACATTGCTAAAAAACTATTGTTATTATTTAGCTTCATATTATTTATCTTAGTATAATTTAAACTTATTCCAATAGCTAAGGAATTAAAATAGTTAAATTAAGAAAAATTATAGGAACTAAAAAATGCGAGAGAGAAAATATGTGATAAATAATGTTGAGTAAATAATACTGTACGAGAATAATAAGCCATATATATATTCACCTAAATTATTAACATTAACTTTTGGCTCAAAGGGGTGAGGAAACTTTGGTGAACAGGCTTACAAAGTGTACAAAAGAGGAAGTGGAATAGTATATTTTTCATACAGAAACGTGAGGGAAAGACGAGGAGAGAGTTAGTAAGAAAGAGAGAGAGAGAGAGAGAGAGAGAGAGAGAGAGAGCGGCCGGAGAGAGATACGGATACAATAATGCCGACCAGTTAAAGTTTTCACGTTTGGTAAGACCCTTGGATTCGTAAACGAGAGAATCTAGTCCTCTTCATAATTTACTTTCTTAATAATTTGGGTCTGTGTATTTAAAATAATTAGATAATACGCGCATTTATTTATTATATAGTAAAAAAAGAAGAAAAAACCTGAAAAATCTTGCGTATGTACAAACACATATTTAATATTTTAAAGTTGAACGTAGATTAGTGATAATAAGAATGGTAAATATTTATAGAAATTTTGTTTTTGTATAATTGGATGAAATGTTATGAGTAATAGGTCAATAACATTTATTTATAATTGTATTATATTTTAGTATCTTAATTTTAAAATCTTTTTCAATATTGTAATGCAAAATTGTAATGCAAATAATCATTATTCATAATATAAATTTACTTTGGATTTCTTATTTATCTAATATTCTGTACAATATTTAAAGCTGAACTTTCAGTTTTTGAACGAGAATTTACTACAACATTTACTAATATTATAGGCAAACGAACATTGCAGAATAATTTGTAAATAATGATATTCATGTATTTATTATGATTATAAGTGGCATTACATTTTACCGCTTGGCTTATTCAATAATAATGATATTTATAAATTTATGTTTATTTATTACTTATTTATCAAACATTAAAAATTGTTAAAAATAGCATAAAACATATATTCTTTTTGTAAATATTAGAAAAATATTATTATAGATTGCATTTGAATGGTTTATAAAAAGAGATCATTATTATAAATTTGATTTTTATGCCGAGTCATTAAGGTATATAAGCAAGATTTTTATGTATTTAGCTTACTTAACTAATTACAGTACGTGGAATAATATTTATAGTGGTATGATATTTGAAAAACAAAAAATTAAAACTAAAAATATCTTACTTCGTGCCATTAATAAAGTAATTCGTATTAAGAGTTATTATTTCCTAAATATGCTAAAACCAAGACTCAAATTGAAAAACTTTTATACTTATAAAACTTGTATAATTATAAATTCTAAAGTTGCTAATGATCTGCTGCTCTATGTTGTAGACTTGTATGAATTGTAGAAAAGGAGAATAATAAACTGTGCAAATAAAAGCAGAATTAAACGGTTACGCATACTCCAATGCACAATAATATTATTAGTTTATTAAAAGCCAATTATAGTTTGGCGACTTCCAATTAAAAATCGAGAATACTACAGTATAAATAAAAGAATCAAGTGCAGTACATTTGTTGTTAAAACACAACAAATTATTTTACAAATACTTCGTATTTGGCTACACCAAAACAAAACGCAGAAGAATCATTATTAAGTAAGTAAGTAGCAATTACCATTTCAGTTACGATGAAATAAAAACTTTTCAATTAAGTTTCTTCGGTCATAAACTCTAATGCATACATTTTCTTGTGATCTTTTTTTCATTAATTTGACAACACTTTTAGGCGCGGTTTTTTTCCTCTTCATAAGTTAACTCGCCGCACTTTAGGCTTGAGCCCAACCTCCAACATACATTTCCTATCTTTATATCATATCTGGTTCAACTTGCCAGAATGCACCTGCATTATAATATACTGACGATCGCCGGCAGCGCGGCATGTGAACTCCCGTTAATCCTACCGTAAGGTTGTCGGATACTCCGGCGCTAGAAATATCTAAAACAATGAACCACCAGAGCTGGACTTCCAAAAAGCAGACATTGAGTCAATATTTAATCTGAGCTCCACGGGTGTGCCGTTTACTATATATATAGGTAAGTATAAGCTTCAGCTGGGCTACGTTAGTATGCGGCCGCGTTTGTGTGACCTCGAGTGAACCGGATGCTCTTGGCGAGGGCCAGGTTAACCCTTAGTTTCCTAAGAATCATTGTTGTGTCCGTAAGCGAAGCCCAGCGGTCCAGTCAACATGTAAGCAAGTGTTGTAGCGACGTTCATCTGGCTTATAGCTCCATGTAACCACATAACTGCTTATACTAAAACCATAGCTCGATAATCGTATGTGTTGCAGTCTCTAGCAGGCCGCCGAAGTATTTTATAATTAAAAGTACTTTTCAATTTCTATTCGCTGGCTTTTTTTTAACCTTG
>JAPYYT010003102.1:0-14210 GCA_030522565.1 Ceratosolen corneri | reverse complement strand
CTGCCCACCCCTCCTACCCTCGAGCCCCGCCCGAGCCACCTCGCCCCACTCCCGCCCCAAGCTCCTCTTCCTCGGGGCGCCGTGGGCCCGGTAGCCGAGGTCCCGCGGCCCCGGCCCCGAGCGCTTCCCCACCGAGTCCAGCAGCCGGCGGTTCTCGCTTATCTGCCGCTGGTCCTCCATCGCCTTGCGCCGCGCCAACTCCAGGAGCACCCGCTCCCGCAGCACGTCCACCGAGTTCACGATCGAGAGGGAGCCGATCCGCTTGTCCCGCCCGTACAGGTACTCCGGGGCCCTCGGCTCCAGCGGCTTCCTCTCCTGCAAAAGCGAGACCAGCGAGGCGTTAGCTAACGACTTGGGCCCAATCAGCTCTCCCGTCCCATCGTACAACAAACCTCGGCCCCTCAATTATTGGAGATTAAGAGATGGCATTTAGTATGGCGAATCCTTAAACTTTTAGCGGTGCAAACTCGAAACTTCATCTCGTAATTAACCGATCGAGCCAATTATTCTTCAAGGAAAAATGAATCTCCAGCCCGCGAATTATATCACCTAAGATGGAGATCCGCCAAAGTCCCTTATTCATATCACATGCAATGCAGTCTCATTGTATATAATAACATAAAACGACGTGACCTTCACAGCCCCATTCCACAATATTCGGCTCATTAATCTCGTTAATTTCATATTTTACAACTTTAGGTTCCACGAGTGAGGCGGCACGAATTAAACGAGAATCTTGCTTATTTAATCTTCCAATTATAAGCGCGTTAATGATCAACAATTGGGCATTGAATTTCTGCATCGGACCTCTTTCTCAGCCTACCAACTAACAAATGTCGTCCAACATTTAAAATTAAGATTAAAAAATGTATTTCACACCTTGAGTAATATTTCTCGACTTTATGGCGAATGTAAGAGCAATTGCAATTAATACGAATGCACGATTACTATGAACGGCGAGTAATTATCAGCGAGTAAATATTAAATTTTAGCATACGTCACACGTTGTGATTATCCAATTCTCGTGTCCATAAAATATATATTTCACAATACCTTGCCGAGCTCGTGAAATTTCCCAGCAAAACCATATGCTCTTACGAATAAAGCTCTTAAATAATTTCCCGCTCGCAAAATTATACCTTGTAATAAATCCACGAGGCATTGAAAATCATTGCTCATGGCATTTACAAAAGGAACTTTGAGCAAAAATATATAAATATACGTTAGAGGGCCTGAAACATGATTTTCTCCTCGTTATGCTTGAGCGTAATATGTGTGCTGTACCCTCATTTAGTGGCTCGACTTCTCGAGGATAAAATATTCCGCGCTTAATGGGAAACATTTAAAAATAGACTCATCGATTTTACGTAAAGTCGATTATCTTGGCTGCTTAAACGCCAAGCCCGGCCGACTGGATTGCCTTAATAAGCTTATTATTATCCTTTTGTCAACACCCCGACCAATCGCACGCTAATCTCTGCTTTAACTTGCGCTTATAAAAGCAATGAGGATCAGATCGATGATCGATCCAGCATTAATCCAGCCGAACGAATGCAGCCGCGAGTCTTTTAAGACGCAAATTGATAAAGAGTTGAAACCTCGTCTCCGAAATCCTGGCGATTCAGTAGCAACATGAGTAGCAAGTGATCATAGTCGACGGGTATCTTAGCTCTCTGATTGTTGGCATAGATCATCGGCGTCGAGTTGGCCAAGGTTATTAGGGTCGTCGTCGCCAGGAGACTGACTAGGCTCATCACGTGGCGCGCACCTCGATTGATCTGCAATGAAGAAAACGCAATGTAAACTGACGAGCACTGAAAGCCATAGCGCTCCAAACTTTTTACGAGCAATTGTGGTTATTAGCACTGAACGGTTTAAGGAATTTGCTCGAATTTGGTCGAATTTAGAAGAATTTAGAAGAATTTCAGCTCATTTGTACGCCATTTTAATATCACGCAACAAGCACTGTAATACGCTAGGCTGTAATGTGAAATGCTTTTGGACGTTTCATTGCAATGCTTACCAGGTAATTCGCCAACCACCGCTTCCTATAATATGCTTTTTAAAGTAATAAAAAGTAAATGATATAAAATGCGATGAATAAATATTTACGGTGTCGAGGAGACCTTGGAACGATAAATATTATGTTCAAGCCGTTGTACGAGTGATCGGCTCTTTTAAACAATCGACGCAAACGTCTAATACCATCGATACATAACATCGATCATAATTCTCCATTGCGCACATTTTTTCACTTATTATAGAGAGCACCAAGAAATTATTAATTATGTAAATTTACATAAACACGTCTGTACCTCATTGTTAATCAAGAGTTTATTGTCGCTCCATTATATTGTTATATGTACACTCAATGCTTTAATAAGCAATGTTTATCGAGTCGGCACATGATGCTTGGCGATTTTATAAATCTGGGTAAACAATTGCACTTGACCTCACCTGTCGATAATCCTTGATAGCGAAATTTACGTAGCCTTGTAAGCTCACGATGTAAAGATTCGGTAAAATTTCACGTATAGAACATTATAATTCACTTACAATAGTGCATACATGATAATGCAATAAAACAGTGCAATTTTTTCTATTTCTCTACTGTTTCTCCACTTTTCCGCCACATGCTGCTACCCATGATGTGCAGGTTAATAAAAATGTGGAAGCCTTTGATTAAAAAAAAAAAAAGCATCGGTAAAGATATATGAGAATGTACAAATAACGCCATACGTATTCTTTATCGTGTAATAAAATACTTGATTTCTTATCGTTATCGATTCAAAAACTTAATGTATTATCTTCTATAAATATGGACAAACTATCGATTTATAATAAGCCATTGTATATTGCTGACTACTTATCGATTAGTGTGCCTTATCAGATTTATCATACGCCTATATTACCTACCAATTTTCAAATTTGACGTTTTACATGTAAAAGCACAACAATCACAATATTTCACTACATTGAAGCATTTATTACATTGATTTATTTAAAGATTACACTAAACTTTTTCATCCGACTTTTAATACATTGCCAGCACTATTATGGTCCAAAAAAGAATTTATTTTCTAAAATTGTCGATATTACGAATGAATGTCTTCTATTCATTGAAAAAAACGAAGAAAAAAAACAAGACGTAATAGTGAAAAAAAAATTTTTATAAAAAATTATGTTTAGTAATAGTTTTCAATTCACTATCGATTAATATAGTTAATTACCTATTATTATAGAAATTTATTCATATTGTTAAATATATTCATAAAAGAATCAATAAAAAAATTAATATCTTTTCGTTAAATATATGTAATATAGATTTGAAAAGTTTTAAAAATTGTTTATACGTGTGTACGCGTGCGCGTCGCATGTGTGTTTATTTAAATATTTGAATATTTAAATATTTAAATGTATTAACATTATTTAGATTTTAATACATTTAACTAATTTTATAATTCAATCATTTCTTTACAATATTACAATGTAAACGTGATAAACAGTAATGTACTTTTTTTTTTAAATAACAGTTAGGTTTCTAAGTATTAATGATTTAATATCTCATAAATCATAATTAACGCATTTGTTTAGTTATATTTGTTCGATATATTTGATAAATTGATAAATCCTAAGTGTAGTTATTCATCGTAGTCTTTAAATACATTTATTAGTTATTACTTATTTATTAGTTATTATTATACATGATATTCAAATAATTAGTAATTAATAAGAATGAATAATAATAAGAATGTAAAAGTAATAAGAATGTCTTCTTTAATTATACTACAGTTAAATTATTAATTATACGACGTTAAACAAACGAAGCTAACGTAACCTAAAAATTTGTTATTAATAAATATAATGCTAATATTATTCATAGCTATTATTTACAAAAGGTAATTTAAATCAGTTCGTTTAATTTTTTAATTTAGTTAATAGTTATAATTTATTTAGAAGAGCGTTGAATGTATTTGAAATAAATTTTCTAATAACCACATAAAATGCGTATGTAATAATGTGCGTGAAAAACTTGTTAATAATATAAAAATCTAACGTTTTCGAATCATCAATGAAATTATGTATTTTTCAATAAATTTTAATTTGCCAATCATACAGTAAACTAGCAAGAAAATTATAGAGTCTTTTTAAGTCAAATACATATATATATAATTTGCATAAAATTTCCTTGTTATTACACTACTTTTACTAAATATCACTTTGTTAAATTCTTTGCGCGTAGTTTTAATCTGGAAAATTTATTGTTTCGAATGCATACGCATACGTCTTTTTATATTTATTTCTTGTTTGATAAATATATTATGTTTTATTATTTAAAAACACACGAGATTTATTATTATATCATCTGCTTATTGAAATCCCCTCTTAACGAATAGTAACAGCAGTGCCACCAACATTAACAATTAACAAATTGGATTTTAAAGCAAGAGTTTGTTATTATTTTAAATAATTAGCCTACGAGTTCGATTACGTTTATGCGATTAACGATGTAACTACAAACCGCCCCATTACAATATATTTTGACTACTGTGTAACGAGAGACAAATTCATTTATCGAATTTACAATATTTTTCAATCGCCAAGAGTCTACATGTGGTAATTCATCTTGTCCTTTCTGTTTAGTTGAAATATTTGTTTCAACAATCTCAAATTAACAAATTAAATTTACAATACTTATTGACATATAATGTTATATAAAATTAAATATACTCGATTTATATTTTCAAACAAAGTATAAATAGTTGTATCATATAAAATACAATAAACGTAATGCTTAATTATTAATTATTTGCTGTCAATTTTTAATTTTTGCACTCATAAGTTTTTTCAAATATACATTTATTATACGAATATTTTTACAATATAATTTAATATGTAAATTCAGAATATGAATTTCATTATCTTTTTATTTATTCAAATAGTTAAATTGGCTTCTATACGAAGATATTTCATTATGAATTTAAAATAAAGTATCCAATTTTTTTTATCTTTTAAACGGTATTAAAATCAGTTGGTTATAAAAATTATATAATGTAAAATTATAAATATATATATATATACATATATGTTCATATGTAATTTTTTACCGACAAACATGCATAAGAAGCGATCGTAATTTATATTACACGTTAAACTAACATTTTATTTAAAAGCACAGTTAATTATTTTAATTGTTTAAGAAAAAATATAAATTTTAATATTTATAAAAACGTAGAAGATAAATATAAGTATTTGAGATCAAGGAAATTTAAATAAGTGTTTGTAAATAGTTATTCGATAATCAATATAGAAACAATAGAAAACTTTATGCGATCGATAGTTGAATTCGAAATCATCAATTTCTATCGTAAATTGTTTTCTTTTGAATTACGTAATTTTTGGAAGTCACATTATGTTCTAATTGTCGTATGAAATTAGAGACCTACATTTACTTTACATATATTACATTATCAATGTTTCTATTTCTATTCTATCTCTATTCCTATCTTTAAATGCTTTGTTCGATATTTATTCCTCATTTAATATATTGTCCATTATTATATATCACCGTTCTTAATATTAAAATACTTTATTATTTATTTCATATTTTATTAATTTCTCAAGGTGATGGAATATGCGCGCGCATGCCTGAATAAGAGAGAGAGAGAGAGAGAGAGAGAGAGAGTGGTAAAGAGTGAAATTAAAAAATTAATTGATCTGATAAATACAGTACCAATTATCATGATCTTTATCGTCTAATTCTGATTCCCATATTTAGAATATTTGGCATTCAAGAGTAGTGAATCATTAGTACAATGAATGAAAAGATTACACACATCATTTTTAGCTAAAAGGCAAATTCGATAACTTCCATTTCTACGATACATAGTGAATATATGAATTTGAAAATCTAATACAATATTTATCTAACGCAAATCTAATATATCTTGTACTATATATATATATACAACAACAACAAATATAATAAATTTAATACTTTAATAAATCATTTAATACACAAATTTACTCTTCTTATATTCATTGGGGGTACTTTTAATAAAATCATATGTTCCAATATTTATTGCTTTTATTTAAATAAAGTCCTAATATATATTATTTGAAAATAAGTAATATTGAGTGCAAAAATATTTCAAATTATCTTTAAATATACCTTGGTTACGTGATTTTATATTTTAAATTCTCTCGAAATTTCTTAATGCAGCAGATTAAAAAACAGAATTTATGAAAAGGAAGCATTTTATTCAGTTCACTTGCTCACTTATGTACAGCCACTAAACAGCTAAGTAAATTACGGTGGGCTTCTGAAAAAAAAATATATGCATCGCCACATACGTGTACGCGAAACAAGTCGAAATTGCATCATTGAGCATATTCAAATTGGTTAGCAAACGCCTCATCCTTCTCTAATAGAAAAAAATTCTCCCCTGCGAAGCATCTGTGCGTGATGTTTATTATGTGGACTTGCGCGCTCAAAATTACGCATAAAGTAACGTCACAGCTCGTTTTCACACATTTTCCTTTCAAAATCAACAGCTACGCCTACCCACATTCGTCTCCCCCCCACCCCCCAGGCTTTTTATTACGGTACAGCAGGTCCAAAGTATTTTTATGTTCTTTGAATATTGCATATCCAACAAGGTCGGGGCATTGTGACCTTTCAACATCTATTGCTTATTATATAATATACACGCAAATTAACCAAAGCTCTTCATATTTATATATATATATATATATGAGCCTCATTACATGTATAAAATTAAAATTCTTTTTAGAAATTATAATGAAAATAGCACTTTCTAACTGCTGCGTTTGAATTTTAAATTTAATTATTGCTAATTTCAGAAGATTGAGCAACTTAACGCTTCCATTCTTTTTTTTTTAAAGATTTTTTATGCAAGAGACTTTTGCGTTCAAAATGGAACATTGATGTGAAATTGTACACTGATACCATATCTCATTATTGCAAAATGCACGTGAAGTTATGGAAGAAAAACACGGAATCAATCACAGATCTACGCGTTACGACCTCATCTATCTTGTCCCGCCATATAAAATTAACCAATCATAGTCAAACACGATATTCTAATCGAAATTTCAATTGTTTATGAACAATTTCATAAGGACCAGCGCGCGCTTGACATTGATGGACCATGGCGTTTACTCATCACGAAAAAGGATAAATATAGAAAGAAACGAATAAGAGAGAGAGAGAGAGAGAGTCAATTGCATTAGTCCTTCTCGGATGATGCTGATTATTCTTTTTAGGGATCATTATTATCAAGTAACTCGAGTAGATTTGTGGAGCACTTGTCAATTCACGGCCAAACTCGCGCACACATTGACGTGTCATCATAAGTGGATCCACACTTAGAAATCCACGTTTATGCATTCAATAACCAATATTGATTTGTGATGGAGAGGATTTACGAAGGTAATGAATCTTTCGCCATAACTGTCAATTTTTACATAAAGAATGATAGTGTATACCTATCACTTTGTTTAATTACGAGACAAACAATTTTGCAAATAAGCTGCCTTACTTGTTATCTATATATTCAATTGTACATTGAATTTATAAAATTCATACTAAAGAAGAATCAAAGAATTTCATACAACAAATTTTATTTATACGCACATACCATGCTATTTGATTGTATAAATATTCACTACTTCAATGTGTTGAACAATTTTTTTTAAATGTTGCATTAAAATTGAATAACAATTAATAAATATTTAAATTTTAAACCAGAGAACACAACTACAGGCTTATTACTTAATAATCATGAAATACTACTAAATAAATATTATTTACATAACTTGGAAAGAAGTTAAACATATTTTACGCAGATGGTTGACATTTATAACCGTCAAAAAATATTTTAATTTGTATTATTCCATTTTTTCGTAGATATTATTCAATATGATTATGCTATTAAGAAGTAAGATGATGACATCAAATAGAATTTAAAACTAAATTGTCGATAAATTATACATAAATTGATATAATAAAATTAACTTTATTTGCTTATGAATTAATAATTGCTATTGAAAAATCTAAATTTTAAAGTAATTCCTATGAAAGTATGAGATGGGGATTTCCCTATTATTTTATTGGGGCCCAATAAAATAAACAATTTTCGTAAAATAAAAGGCTTTATCAAATAATATACGAGTTAAGATTATCATAAAAGTTTTACAAGCATTTGCATTGGCTTTTCATTCATTTATATTCAAATAAATGAAATTTCATTTATTTTAGTTTATTAGATTTTGGATTATTTCGATGGCTAAATACATAAATTGTGCCTATGCGTACTGTGTTTTTAATAAGTCTTAATGAAAAACAGTGTTTTACAATTTTTCTTTCATGGACATTCAAAATTTGACTACGAATTTAATTAGTCTATTAACAAAATACAATCTCTCCACATGTTCAATTATAAATAAACTATTTGAAAATTCGGTTAAAAATGATGATATTCTAATAGTTGTCATTTTTTTCTTATCACATAGATTAAATGCAGAACTGATTAACTGGTTTACATGAGTTTAGTAAGAATTTATGACTAAATAATTACGCAACGTTAGTTTTAATAGACAATAGACAAGTAATAACCACAGAAGAAGAAAATCATCATCAATTGTAACATTTTATAGGAAAACAAGTATTTGTTGTAATTTAATAATGCTCAATTAATTTGTTAAGGATAGTACTTCGAAGTCAGGTATCTATGATTTATGCCAAGATTATGCAATATATTGCATAATATAAGCAATATTGCAAGAAATATAGAATTTGAAAGATTTTGTAAATTAATTTCAAATTAAAATTGGCTCATTATATATCGAGAATAAATGATGTTCCACTTGAAGCTTCGTTTCATACATCAGATTCAACATATCAGGACTGATTCGAAATAAAACAAATCTTTGAAATTTTAAGAATCTCACGTGAATCATCTTTTAGCATTTACAACCCTTAAATTTTTTAAATTAACGTATAATCCCTCGCCTAGGCCACGCACATTACGAGATTAAATGTATGAGATTTTAAGCATTAAATTCAAAGATCCGCATATTTTAATCCCAAAAATCACGCTGGAAATTATACAAATGAACACTACATCATCAGTGCCATCAGTTCATATTATCGTCAAACACAGTTGGATGGCCAAAATGGCGTAGAGGACGAAGGAAGTGAGGATGGTGGGGTAACGGCCGAGGAGCAATAGAATTTATTTTAAAACGTGCATACGATAAGGGAATATGAATATAGATAATATTGACCTTGATTAATGAAAGAATTTTTATAATTTGCCTTTACAATATGTCAAGGAATTTGAATATTTTCGAATGCTTTGTTTATTGTCGGGGTCCTCAACATCCTTAAATTCCCTTATTGTTGCTAACATTGAACAGGTTACTAACGTTGCTTCCCTTAAAGCTCATTTAACCTTTTAATTTTAATCCGAACTATAAACTGTTTGTAAATTCTTAGCTTTACATGTAAACTGTGACGATTAAATATAAATTTGATCCAATGTTCAATTAACACTCTTCTCGTACAATAAATGCAATATCGGTGCGTTAAATCTCTTTTAATAGCGACAACAACAACAATAATAATAGTGAGTTAAAATAGCAAATGACTAACGTTCAAATTTATCAAATTAAGTCCAATATATCAATATTGTCAATTCAATTATATTTACCTCATCGGCTTGCGAAATTGAAATTCATCCAGCAGATGCCAAAGAGCTATATTCATAATTACTTGGTAGACGTCTGCGAGTGCTGACTCGTATTAACCCAAGTTCAATCGTACAGCACAGTACAGCAAAAAGAAATTATAAACGAGGAAAGAGTGAGCATTTTAGTATGGCGTTTATTTTTCTGCCTTTAACCTCTTCCTCCTCCTCGTCCGTATTTTTTGCTGCCATCGCAGCTATTTTCCTATATATAGAATTTTCCCTTTTAATACATCAGCCCCGGCCATTCCCAACAAAAGCTTATTATGCCCATTATTTGTGTATGTACACGTAGACAATGACTGGCTTTGCATTTTCACGGCACGTCGTTATATGGCGTAATCGCATTTTTCGCAGCCAATTTGCCGCTTTATCGGCCTTTTTATTTGCTCGTCCCTCTCTTGCCGCTCGTCGTCGCCGCGCGATACTCTTTAACGATTATTAAATCTACCGAGCAAGTAAATCTGTCGACAGCGTGGAGGAAAAAATAATTGCCGGCCGATGGGATATTATTCAAATACAGCCCCACACATACGCATATCGTGCAACTTTGCTCGATTTCATACTCAATTGTCCGTGCTAATCTTGAATTCACGCTGATGCCGTTTGATTTTCTCTCTTTTCTCTCGAAAGAATACATCTTCCCGTACTTATGAACATGTACGTTCTACATGAACATTTTAGATTTTCGTTCAAACATTGAAAAACTCGTACGATTCTTTTACATCGCCGTCACGTCGCGTACAAGCATCGGATGAATTGACAACAAGTGAGCGATTAAGTATTGGTAGTCCAATTGTTCAATTTATTCGCATAATAATTTATTTACGTATATTCGCATTAGATAATATAAGAATTAAATGTTAGATGAATTTTAAATTGTCTCTGTATTAAATTACTTTTTCAAAAATAACGATTAATCTGCTATGTAATGGATTTACTTGTTATTATGAGTCGTAATTCAATGGAGTCGTCAATTTATTATCATTAATGTGATTAAAGCATATGAATTTTCCATCACAATTATAATAGCTTTGAATTTTTTATTTGTGAATTTGAAAATCTCGTAATAGAAAAAGCGAAAATAATAATTTTTCCAGCGTTCAATCCTTTATTTCCCTTTAATATAAACAATTTTGATTTCTTTTAACACGTGAAATCTAATTCGTACCAATATAAAAGAAAATTTTTGGCAAATACTATTGGATCTAAATATTGATAAGTTATAGTTTAGTTGAGTTAAAACTCCTTGAAATCATTTGAATTTGAAGAAGAAGCTAATAATGTGATATCGTGTATCTAAATTCTCAAGTTTAAAACGTAAACTTCATGATACGATCACCTGAAGTATATAAACAAAATTTAAACGCAAATGAAAAATTTCTTTTCTATTTTTGAACTGCAAGTGAAATATAATCTGTGAAGGGTAAATACAGACAAATATACGTGGGATTAATTTTCAAGAAATTATAATAAAACCGTTGGTTCTTACGCTCAGCTCGATGCTTTGAAATAATGTACAACCCCATGGGATTAATTGAGCCTTCGATAATAAAATTTGTCAAGTGGGAACAATGTTTTCGTTTAACCGATCGGAATAACCGAATGAGAATCAAGCTCGGCAATGTAATTATGCTTTTTCTTGTTTTCGCGATGCAAAAAATCCGCTCGAATAAAGGATATAAATAGTTTGCTGCTTATTATTTCATTTGATAATTGTGAGCCAGTTTATTAAAGTTTACTTATTATTCAATATACTAGAATGGAATTAACAATGTTATTGTTAAATAACAAATTCTTGACGCAGCTCTAGTTACAAATTTTGTATGCCATTATTTGCAAACTGGCTGTAGTAAAAATATTAAATTTCTTTTTTATTGAAGATATATTGAAAATAATATTTTAGTATTATTTTGATAATATATTCGCAACACAACATATTTTCCATTAATATTGAAAGTCTGCTTATTTTATGTTTGCAACAGAGTTATTTATACAAGTAATTATATAAGTATATATAAGTAAATTTATATAAGTATTCTTCTTTCGCAACGATTTGTTTACTATTTGCTAGGACTATGGTTATACAATAATAACTATGATTTTAATTGCTTATCACTAGATAAATACCTGTTTCACTTTATTATTAATGTACCCGAATATGCGAATATGCTTATTCTAATAAACATTTTATAAATAAATATAAATATGCATATGCATCTTGACAAAAACTACTAATTATTTGAAAAATACAAAGATAACAAATTTAAATATATTTTTTTATGCCTAGGGGATGTATTCAACTCTTATTAAATATCTTCAATAACTAATATTGTTTAATAGCGTAACTAAACATTTTTGTTTATTAAATACAAATAGCAATTTTAATATTAATGTACAAATAAATGAAAAATTAGTATACTCAAGTATTATTAATTGATTAACTTTTTTAGAAACTTTTTATCTACAAAATGTTATGTAATAAGTGGTAAGCTTGAATTTTTTAATATAACAAGAACTGCTATAGTAATTCAGTGATCTTTACTACTTTAAGTAATTTTAAGTAATTTTTATATTCCATACATTTTTCATGCTTGTTAATATTTTAGTTCAAGTTGCATATTCAAGTTATCAGTTATCATTAAAATGTTAAAGAAGCTATCGGATAATATTTACAACAAATTTTCTAGAAAAAATATTTTAACCAATTATTTAAGCTTCATTTAATAAATAAGGGAGCACCGATGAATTTTAAAATATAAAGTAAATATATTAAATGAGTATTGTGAATTGTGAAAATTAATTTCTTACTCCATACGAGTAGCCGAATGAAATATTTAATAAATATTTCTTATTTCTGTGCTATAGCACGATAAATTGTATTTTATTTCTTTCATTTTTTTTGTATTTTGATTTATTTTGTATGATTAATATGATTATGTATACATCGAAACTTATAATTGCCTTGTATTTCTTAAATATCTATGACAAAGTACATTATTTTAATATATTAAATTTCATTCAATTCAATTGTATAATAAATAATAGAAAAAATAAATAAACAAATTCACAATTGTTTGAAAAAAATATATGTGTATTATAAGTGTGCATTATTGCATTAGTATTACCTATTATAATTTATTTCGTAAAATTAGTATTCTAAGCTTGATCAAATGTCTTATTCGTTGATAAAAGTTATTTGAAATCTTTGAAAATAAAACAATTTATTAATTATATTTTTTATTATTGAATAAGGTAAAGTAAATGTTTGTCTTTTAATAGTTTGGAAAATAAAATCAATTAGCAATTACAGAAATAGAAAATATATATTTGAGTGATGTGACCTAGTAACATCGTATTTATTTATTATTATTCAATATTTCAATATTATTTGATCTCTTGGGCAATTATTTTGAAATTCAACGGTGATTTAAATGATAATAAGAATTTGCAGTTACGAACTTCTTAAAAGTTTGCTTTCGTGCCTTCCCATACTCCATATTTAACGTATATTCTAATTTACATTATTCATCTCTCATTTACATTTATAAATAACTGAAAAAGCTTATGTTCCACATACTTTTCATACTAGCGTTAAATAAGTAAATAATAATGCTTCAGCTACAACAAATAAGAAGATTTATATTGTTTGTTTATTTTTTAATGATTACGAATATTTTATTGGTACTTTGTGACTAGTGATTATTCTAAAATGTTACAAATTTTCAATTGTTTTAGCTCATTTTTCTATTATGCGCGATGAGGTAAACAATTGAGGTAAAATACAGATTTGGCAAGGACACCGATTGTTATATTACCTATGAAATGAAATTTTATTATAATTATTTACTATAAGATCATTTGTTTCTATATGAAAGCTTTTTTTCTTATTTATAAATATATTGATATATGCGAGTTTTTTTTTTTTTAATCCTCAAACGCCGCGCTGATAAATTTTTGTAACAAAATTTTATATTCTCGTAAAATTGAAAATAGTATTATATGCAATACACTTGTAATTAAAGTAGTTAATATTACTCTTTCGTCGTCTTTCTCATGTTGGCAATTTTAATGGCGATAAAAACAGTAATGTAATATACACCGAGATGATAATCTTTTCTGAAATAACCTTTACGAAATTAAAAAAGAAAAAAGCCGTAACGAATTGATATACAACTTAAACTAGATATATAATAAATCCATCTTAAGAAAGTATAAAACTTAAGGCACTTGGAATAAAATAGTACAGAGTTCGAAGGTTTTATTGAAGTTACGCGTTCAGAAATCAATTATTCAGAATACCTTAAAAAATGTCGTTTATTCACTATGAATAAGGATATCCATTTGTTCAGGAATCCGTATAATAAACCAACCGTCTCGCCTTCGCCGTGTAATAAGACCCTCGGTGTTTTACAAATAAATATGGGCGACAAATGTAAA